>JAGFMF010012090.1:1829177-1843407 GCA_019455555.1 Galemys pyrenaicus | reverse complement strand
CTCTCCTGCTGTGCCCGCTGCTCCCCTCAGCAGTGTACTTCTGTTGATCTGCCTGTTCTGCTCCCCTCTCTCTGTGGTGAATCCTCTCACCCCCCCATACCTCTGGCCTGTGCCCCAGTGCTTGTATGCATAAATAAATAAAAAAATCTTAAAAAAAAAAAAAGAAAAATTACAGTGCTGTCTCTTACACTAGCAATAGTTAGAGTAGTTCTCAAACATTAGCATACTTGAGACTCACTTAGAGGACTTGTTAAAACACAAATCCCAGTAGATCAGTTAAACCACTTGTTAAAACACAAATCCCAGTAGATTCAGTAGATCTGAGATAGGACTTGAGAATTTATATTTCTAACAAATTCCCAGGTGAGGCTGATGCTGATGGCCATAGAACTATAATTTAAGAAACTATGCCCATCACTTTTTAAAAATAGATGCTATTTGCCTCCTTTCCTGGAGTTGGTAAACTATGGAAGTCATGTGTTAGTTCAGAGGTTGTTCAATCTGAGTTCTTCCCACTGGTATGATCAGACTATCATGTCATCATTATCTATGTATTCATCATCTGTGTAAAAAGAGGTTGTGTCCAGTGTTTCTCTAAGGTTATTTCAAGTCTAAAATTTTACAAACCACTTCTCTTTCAGAATTCAATTCCAAGAGTCACTGAATGTTCTTATCCCTTAATATTACCTGATATCTCCTTTGTCAATATGAGTTCATGAAAGGTTTGTCAATGTCTACTAGGCTTATGAAAATCAATATCCAGGATAATGTTTCATATCAAGAATTTTGGTTTTTTTTAACTCTTCATCAAAATAAATGCTAGATATTTGCAAAAATGCACTTAGACTTTTAAAAAAGGTTTATTTATGCATACAAGAATTGGGGTGTAGGCCTAAGGTGTGATAGGTGAGAGGATTCACCAGAGACAGAGTAGTGAGCAGAAAAGACAGATCTACTGAAATACACTGTTGAGGGGAGAAGCGGGCAAGACAGAAGAGGTCTGCTATACCATGTGGGTCACCTCCCTAGCCAGGGATCGAACTCATATTGCAGTGGCTGGCAATAGTTTCGATAGTGCTGTGTCTTTAACCCCTGTGCCACCAGAGAGGCACCATTTAGACATATTTAGGGAGCCATGCAATGCATAATTTATAATATGGGCACTCACCTGTCTACAGATGTATCAAGTAACTTTTAATTCTAACAGAAATCCTTAATCTGGAATTTTCTCCTCTGTATTGTCATCAAGCGCTATATAAGCCCAGATTCAAGAGTTTTCTCGACCTCATAGATGAGCATCTGACTTGAAAAGAGAAAATAAGATTCAGTTCTTCCACTGAAATTAGGAGTACAGATGAATTAGACACAGCTATTTAGTGCCAGTTTTTTATCTTGACTTTATCCCCGTTTGTATGTTAATATAAATGAACCTGGAGATATAGGTATCATCTAAGTGGGATAAAGTCACTCTGGAGGGGAAAAAAATGTGCAGTTGAAATAATGTATATGGTATGTTTTTGTAAACAGTTTATAGTCCCTCATAAACTTGTTCCCTAAGAGTCCATTAACATCTCTATATTTATAGATACCATCCAGAAGATGAACTATTAGATCCTCACACAGGTGTGATAAATGGTAGCACAGGCGGAGATGAGAATGCAAGCCAAATTTTCAGTCATTTATTTCTGGCTTTCCTGCTTAGAACTTTCAGCTTGCAATCTTACTAATATCCTTTAGTGATTAAAAATGTCTGTAGGGGACTAAAGATGACTTGAGGCAAAGAGAGTTCAGAATACTGATTCTTCTTTAAATGTATTTCATGCTCCTTCTTTATTTTTGGTAATAAGTTTGATAAATTCACTGTACAGTATTGACACAGGACATTTTATATGACTCTGATACCACTCTTAGACATAATTTCAAAAATGTCAGAACAGGAAATAGTTTGTTCAATAAGTAGTAATTCCTTCCAGTTGAATAGCAAAAATATTAATTTTTAAAAAAACACTAGGAGAAATAAAACATCACATAGTAAAGTCTTCACACTTTAAAAAAAAGACATCAAATTATATGTATATCAGGCACCCCAAAATATAAAAGAAAACATGAGGTTTTTTAAACTACTAGTTGGTTCATTATAAGGTTTTTTTAAAAAAAAAAAACAGGTTCAATATCTCTACACCAGAGATGTAGTATAGCCCCAAATAATTTTTATCAGATGAGCAAACTGCTGACTATTGCTTATATTTTCTTATCATTTTAGACTTGATTTAATGTAGCATCCTGAGTTAAAAAGAGAAAACATTCTTCTGGACCCTGGCATTATTCTTGAATAACAGGTTTGGAGTCCATATTTATATGCATTAGCCCAAGGTCACTTTAACAGAGGTGTGTGTACATGTGTATATGTCCATGAGAATGTGTATGTTTGTTTGTATGTGTATATATTGTATGTATATTTATGAGAGAAAGAGAGAATGTGTGTGTGTGTGTGTATACACTAAATTTCCACTGCAGTAGAATGAGAGGCACTATCCGACAATTTCTATAGCTTATAGTGGGAAACCATCTGCTAGAATTTAGTAATAGATCTGATTCCAAAGACTATCATGCATATGGTAGTAATAACTCTAATAACTAATAACCCTTAAGACAAAATTGTTTGTTGTTTGTTAAGCAGAGTGCACATTTTTTTCAAATAAGTGTATATATCTTTTAGGATTGAGAAGATATCTGTAGAGGAGAATAAAATCTATAAAAATTGAAGGTTTGGTTATCACTACCTTCCAATAATGCCTCCTCTCTTTAGCCATCTTCATTAATTATGTTGTTGAATGAAGTACACATGCATTTTTGAGCTGTTATACACTACTGAGCATGTGAACTTGTGATCTAACATAAGAAAACTGAATCATAGATCCCTGATACATATGCAGACATATAAACAAATCCATGTAGAGGAGGACCATACCCTAAAGATAATGATTTTATCTTTAATAAAGATAGGTTTTAAATGTTTTAATAAATCACCATCATCTGGGCCTGAGATACTATTTAAGCACTTAACATCACTTATGAAAGTCAATAAACCTTAAAATTTTTGTTCACATGCATTTGTGGGTTACTCTTCATTCACATATTTGTTTTGAATATCCAGTGGTGATGGGATCGACATTTTCATATAGAACCACTTACTACTTAGGGTGAAGATAATCTGAAAATTCCTAATCCACCCTTGTACTTTAAAATGAGTCAGTAAAATCAGGTGGGGATTTCATTTAAAATGTACACCAATAAGATGACATTCAAGTCTTCCTCAGTTATGTCAGTGGTTAAGAAGAGAAAGTTAAGAGAGAGAGGGTGGAAAGGAAAGAAGGAGGGAGAGAGAGAGGGAGGGAGGGAAGGCAGGAGGGAGGGAGGAAGGAAGAGAAGACTCTCATATTCAGTAGATTTCACTTCAGAAAAGTAGAACATCTCACTCAGCTCTTTCTAAACTTGAGGACTAGCACTTCCTGCTGAGTCACTTCTTCCACATCTATAGAAACTAAGGTAGCATCACAATCATCTATCAATTGAGATCTGATTTGATCTGACATGGCTCAGCTAGGAAGACTTGAGATTCTCTAAAGGGGAAGTAAGGTGACAGTTGTGAATAAATATAGAATCATTTGAGGTACACAAGTTTTCTCAGGAGCCTCATCGCATGTGGTGGAAGGGCAGCACTGGTATTATTACTTTCTAGTTATTTCCCTGGCAGACAGGTATCACCTCTTATCCTGGAATAACTTTGGAGATTACAGATTCCACAGACTCTCTCCTGAAAATCTCATCTTACAGAAGTATTCCTGTAGTTTAATGGATTTTTAATATTTCAACTATGTTTTCTTTGCTTCACTTTAAACTAATTGCTTATCATTTCCTACTAATGAGCATTTGTGCTCATAAACTCAATCCTTATGTTTGTCTATTGTCACTCCTTTCTTTGTCAGAGGTTTTCATTTCACTTTGCCATTTGTATGCTTGATTTTTTATGATGATGTTTATGCTCTATGAGAATATGTTGATTATCAAGGATTTATGTAAGATTCTAAGTGAATTTAATCTATGAAAAAGTAATTTAAAATAAATGAACTTTCTTGCTACATTATGAAGGAAATCATATTACAAGTAATGGACCCTCATCTGCACTTAGTTTTCCTATTGAAGTTTGGGGGAAGAAATAAATTAGCAAAGGACTGACCAATATTAAATGATCTGTCAATTTTGTTTTTTTTAAATCTGGCACCTTGACTGTTTCATAAGTGTCAGTTTGATTCCATTTATTAGGAATATATAAAGGATATATACTTATATGCACATTCTTCTGTACAACTTTCATTAAAATTATAATCACACAACTATAAAATAATTGAGAAGCATCACTGAGTGACATCATCACATTTATGAATGATGAAAGGCACACTAGAAGATACCACCATCTAAACTACTCTGGGAGAGAGCTTCTAAGTGGTAGCAAGAATGCTGAAAAAAGTCCAGTAAGGAAGAGGCATGTATGATAAGCGTGGCAGAAAATAAGGATATTATTTTGTTTTAAAGATTTATTTATTTATACATACAAGAGCTGGGGTAAGGCCAGAGTCCAGGGAGGTGAGAGGATTCACCAGAGACAAAACCGGGAGCAGAACAGGCAGAATGACTGAAACACACTGCTGAGGGGAGCAGCGGGCGAGGCAGGAGAGGTCTGCTGGGCCATGTGGGTCCTCTCCCTGGCCAGCAGCAGGATCAAACTCGTGCTGCAGTGGCTGTGGTTTTCTTCATAGTACATTGCTTAACCCACTGCGCCACCAGGGAGTCCCCAAGGATATTATTGATTTAAAGATATATATGTAAAAGTCAGGCAAACTGTTCCTCATAGACATGACAGTGTCCTTCACATATATGCAGTGCCTACCATTTAGGTCTTTATTGCCCAAGCAAACAATCAAAACATAAAAATGACAAAAAGCAAGTTGTCTGTGATGTTTGAATAAACTCAGTGAAGGTTGTTACATAAATAGGACTTACTTATCCAGAGCAAAATTCTCTTCTCTCCAAGTATTCAGTAAGTCAGCACCTGATTTGTTCTAAAAGTCTATCAGGAAAATTATAGGATATATGGCATGAAAAAAGCAAGAAGAATAAAGGAGAATATGAGAAATAACACACTTTTTTCCCCTAATCCAGATAGTACCATTATTATTTAATTGCTCCAGAAAGACTTAGTAGACTAAACTGAATGCATAAAATTGTGAAAGACTGACTTTAAAAGATTTAAGGAGCACCAGTCTTCCTGGTTGTGAAAGTCATGTTTTAAAATTTCTACATCCTGGACCTCCCTGCTGGCACAAGGGGTTGAGCACCACACTGGGATTTCCACAGCCACCTCAACATAAGTTCGATCCCTACCAGGGAGGAGACACACAGGGCTCAGACCTCTCCTGCCTCGCCTTTTGCTCCCCTCAGCAGTGTAGTTCAGTCACTCTGACTGTTCTGCTCCCCACTCTGGTGAATCCTCTGAATCCACCCCCACCCCGTGCCTCTGGCCTGTACCCCAGCTCTTCTATGCATAAATAAATAAAATCTAAATAAGTAAATAAAATATCTGCATCCTTATGATTTTTGTTTATTTTCTAAATAAACTGCTAAGATCTCCTGCTATGATTACTGATTAGTATATTTCTGCTTGTAACTAATTAATTAGGCATATGCAATCTTAAATTTTTACATTTTCCTAAAGAAGTGAACTTTACTATGGAACTTACCTGTTTATTTCTGGTACTGCTTTTTGCCTTGACTCTTTTTGCTTGATAGTAATATGGTTATATTTCTTCAGTTTATTGTCAGTAACATATTACTTAGTTTCAAAGTTTCTGTACCTTTATGTTTAATATTTGTCTGTTACAAATAGCACAGTTAATTTTTTTAAGATTTATTTTTATTTATTTATGCATACAAGAACTGGGATGTAGGTCAGAGGTACAAGGGGTGAGAGGAGTCACCAGAGACAGTGAGGAGCAGAACAGGCAGATCTACTCAGATACACTGCTGAGGGGAGCAGTGGGCAAGGCAGAAGAGGTCTGCTGAGCCTTGTGGATCCCCTCCCTGACAAAGGATCTAACTCCTATCACAGTGACTGGAGATAGCCTGATAGCACTGAAACTTTAACCCCTTCACCACCAGCAAGACCCAGAGTTGAATTTTAATATATCCCAATTGTCCTTGTCTTACTGCTTTGCAACTTTATTGAGTAATAACCTATTAACAATATAGTACACATATTAAAGGATACAATCCTGTAAGTTCAGACATATACAAATTTCTGTGAAACCAATACAATATAGTTAATGAACATTTCTAAGATACCCCAAAGTCTCCTTTTATCTGTTCATTTGGTTCAATTCTGAAGCAACCATTCATCTTTTCTGTCACTATCACTTGTATTTCCTAGAATTTTACATAAAAAATTATTATGTACTTTCTTTTGTCTGGCTTCTTTCATTTAACAGTTATTTTGAGAGTAATGCAAGTTGTTACACACATTGTCCTTCTGATTCTATTGTATGCATATGTCACAATGGAGAAATGTTTGCATTGTTTGTTATTGGGGTTATAATGAATAGAACTGCTATGAATGTTCACACACAAGTCTTTATGTAGATATATTTAATTTCCTTAACAAAATGGGTTAAATAGTATTTGTGTATTTAACTTTTTAAGAAATTCTCAGACTTACTTCCTTACTGTTCGCTTTACATTCAGTCCTGAGGTTTTGAGTGTTAGTTCCTCCACATCTTTGTCAAAACTTGAAATGGTCAGATTTATTTAATTTTAGTTATTCTAATAGGTTTTTAATGATAGGTCATTATGGTGTTGATTTAAATTTCCTTAAAGATTGGTGCCATTAAACACGTGATCATATATCTATTTATAGTTCTGTGTTTTCTTGGTAAACTGTTATTCAAAATTTTTAAAAATGGATTTCAAATTTTAAAATCAGTTTCTTATTACTGAGTTCTGTGAGTTCTTTATTTTAGATACAATTCCTTATTAGAGATATGACTAGAAAATATCCTTTCAGTCTCTGTCTATATTTTTTAACTTGAATTTTCATTCTCTTAACGGTTTATTTCAAAAATCAAATGTTTTTAACTTTGATTAAGTAAAATTCATCCTTTTCTTTTTTATGAGCCATATTTTGATGTCATATTTAAGAAGGTTTTGTCAGAATCAGATTGCAAACATTCTCTGCTCTTCAAGTTTTTTACACATAAATCTGTGATCTGTTTTGACTGAATTTTTGTATATGATACATGGCATAGGTTGTTTTCTTTTCATTGCACTCAGCTTCAGTACATGCAGTCAATTAATCTCATATATTAAAAGACAATCCTTACTTTATTAAATTTCCTTTGTACTTTTTAAGTCAATCAGTTGTACTTCTACGTGTGTGTCTATTTCTAGATTTGACTCTATTAATAAATTTGCCTACCTTAACATAGTTACCATATTTGTTTAGAATACTAGATGTTTTTCTTTTGTATGTGAATTTTTGCTTTTATTGGAGTATAGGAGGTGGGTTGGGAAAAACACCATGGTGGTATGCCCATGGTGGACATGTCCATTTTAATCTTATTGGGATAGTTTTTAAAACTTTTTCTTTTCCTTGGCATTGCTGTGCTTGCTGCAAGCTTCTACAAGTCCACTGCTCCTACTTGGAGAAGAATTTCCTCTTTTTCTTGGAGACAACCCTGCTTTTTTCCTCTTTCTGATCACTAACTTAAGGCTTTTGGGAGAAAAGATTTGTTCCTCTTGTGAAGACTTCCACTTCAAGATCACTAAAGCTAACTCTTCCTTGGAAAAAGTTTTCTTTTTCTTGGATTTGAAGGAAGAGACAGAGGGGTCTTTTATTCCATTCTCCTGAGTGTCTATTATTAGAGTTTTATAATCTGTTCAAAGCAGATAAAGATAGTCCTCCAACTTTTTTCTTTTGAAAATGTTTTCACTGGTCTTTTATATTTCTAGATAATTTTAGTATCAACTCATCAAATTCTATAAACTATCTTGCTGAGATTTTATTGGGATTATATTAATTTTCTTACTATTTGCAAAGAATTTCATTAAGAACCAGTGAGTCTTTTGAATGCAAAATATGGAATATCAATGTCTTGTAGCTTTTAGTCTACAGGTCTTGAACATCTTTTTGTCAGCTTTATCCCACAGAATTAAATATTTTTAATATATTGTAAATTATAGTTTCCATTCCAATTTATAATTCTTTTTAAACTATATATATATAAACACAATTGCATTTTGCCTGTCGATCTTTTATACTACAATATTTATCAAATCATTCACTAGTTCTATCTTTCTTTGTCTCTTCCAGTGGATTTTCCACGTAGCAATACTGTTTTTTTCTGGATTCAAAGAGTATTGTGGCAGTTAGAGATGGAATCTAGCAGTCTTGAAATACTGGATGTCTTTAAAGATGAAGAGCTGCAATGAAGTGTTTCAAGTCAGAGTAGTGTGACTGAGTGCAAGCTGTTCCATTACTCTGCAACATAGGATTTATAAGAAGATATAATATGAAAGTCAGATTAAGAACCAGTGTTCAGAGGTTTTGACCTAAAGCTATACCATAGGTTTTCCTTTAAAAAAGAATCAAAATCAGGCATTATATCAGGCAATTAAAGTCTATGATTTGTTAAATGCTATTTTTGGATATTGGAGATCACCACACTGGATTAAATTATTTGTAAAATGAGTAAATGGGGTAAAAAATGGTTATTATTCATCATCTTACTGATGGGAATGAAAACATTACATTCATTATTAAACTGCAAAATTCCTTGACACTGATGATCTATCACAGGGATAGGGTCCACTGTGAGATAAAGTGAGGTGTACAAGCATTGTTCATCTGTCTTAGTCACTTTTATTAATGTGGAGTCCTATCCAAATAATGATTGATGGATATTCCTTTTGACTTTGCCATGCTCCTATAAAGACATACCAAAAGTCTGCGCATTATCATTTTCAAATTGCAGTTATTCTCTGTCCTCTGTCAC
Organism: Galemys pyrenaicus; assembly: GCA_019455555.1. Lineage (NCBI taxonomy): Eukaryota > Metazoa > Chordata > Mammalia > Eulipotyphla > Talpidae > Galemys > Galemys pyrenaicus. Next base: position 1,834,303 of record JAGFMF010012090.1, on the reverse strand, counting down.
CTGCCCTTATTACTTTGTAAAGATGTGAATATTATTATCAGCATACAGAAGGTAATTTGAACTTCTAATTAAACCACTAGAATTTAGATTTTCTTCTGTATGGATATAATATATGCCATATATGTGTGCCTGTATATGACAAATAGTTTTAAATCATTGTCACAGAAGAGATCCAGTTTTTACTCTTTCATTTGAGAGTTGCAAATCAAGTCATCTGGAAGGACTTTTCTCTCTCTACTTTTGGTTTCATGAATGAATCAATGATATGAAGTACTTGAAAGAAGGGATTCTTTGGGTGAGAGCCAGATAAGCGTGTACACTAATTTTCTTTGGAGCAAGAGATTGCATCTATAGTATCTCTTTGCTTACAAAGGTTGAATCATCATGCTATGAAGATTGTCTTGGGCTTTTATGTAGTTGTTAAAATGACTTTATATTTTTGAAATGCAAACAACTCCTCTCAATTTATGAACAGCCTGCCATGAGTCCCATTTATTCCCTCTAGGGGTTGCTGCTGCAATTGGTCAATATTTATTGGACTATATGCCAAGCATTATGAGGACCATTTTATATATAGTATCTATTATTTATTTTTGTTATTACTGCTTATTTAGTATTTATTACTTATTAACAAGGTACAGTGAATTTTAGCAGCCAAAAACAAAAACATGTACTATCATTTATAGTTTCTATAGGTCTGGGATTCAGGAGCGTTAAGCTGGGTGGGTCTGGTTCAGATACTGTCCTGAAGTTGAGATAAAGCTCTAGGGGGATGAGGAGCTTAGTTGTCATTTGATGGCAAGATTATCTGCTTCCAAGGTCTCTCATATAGGTAAATATATCATTTAATCCTCCAGTTATTACTATATATGTATGCCTAATGCACCCATATTATCAATAAGGAGATTGTGACACAACAAGTTTAATGCCATAGTCTTTGTTTTTAACAACTGTGGTTAAAAACCTCCTGATTGGGAAAAAAAGAACTTAAGGCTGTTTGCAACAATTACTTTTTTATTAAAGAAAGTGAAATCTAAATTTACATTAAAAGACACCCAGTTTCTTCATTTATCTGAAAAAAAAATCAATATTGTTGAGTATTTATTATTATACTTAGTCATTTTATCCTGAATGCATATACAAGGTGTTCTGGATCAAAGAGAGATTTATTTTTTAATACCTTGCAGTAACTAATATATATGCCTGTCTTACTTTACCCTAGCTCCTACCCCTACAATGATAAGATGAGAGCCAAGCCACTTGTCTTATACAAGTGACCAGGTTTATCCATAGGCAGTGAGAAAAAAATAAAAGATTTATCAATGCTTATAAAATGATGGGAGACAGCTGTCTACTCTTGTCCTGAAAGGATAGCCTTCTTATCCAGCATTTTGGCACGTAAATAAAAACTTTCCAAAACCAAAGGCTGTCTCCAAGTTATCGAGCCTTATTCCTTCTTAAAATGAAAACACCCCTTGAGCCTCTCTGGTGGACTAGAGGTTCAGTCTTACCACTACCACTGCAAGGGCCAAGTGTCGCTGCTGGAGTTCAATCCCCAGCCAGAGAGCCAACCCACATGACATAGCAGTCCTCTCTTGCTGTTTTGCCTACTGCTCCTTTCAGCTTGTATTTCAGTAGATATGCCTGTTGTGTTCCCCACTCTGTCTCTGGTGACTCCTCTCACCTCCCAACCCCCTGTACCTCTGGTCTGCATCCCAGTTCTTCTATGCAAAAATAAATAAAATCTTTTTTTAAAAAATGAATGAAAACACCAACAAATAATATTAACAGCGCTTGTCTTCCTGACGCCATGGAGGATAAACACATGAGTGGAGTCTAGCTTGTTGCTACCGTCCCTCTTGTCAAGATAGGAAGAGTTTTATTATCCCTCCAAGTCAGAGCAATTTACTAGACAAATGCCTACAGATGTAATTCTCATGGTATGTGAAGAGTCTCAGCGGACTATGACTTTTTATAAGGAATACTGAGAAAGGAAGGGCAATTTGATTTCCCCGCAGGTACCTACTAAATAACAACTGAAATTTCTTTCTCTTCTGTACAACTTTGTTTTTCCCCTGTGATTGTTTTACCAAAGATAGGTTTTCCCAAAGGGACTTAATAGGTTTTTATTTAGCTATCACTATATATATGTATTGTATACACTTTGTTTGAGGTATGTTTATGTCAGTTACTTTTTTTATCATTAAAGCACTATACAAAATTTTATATATACTAAGTCACTTAAATATTTGTGTTATGAGTTAAAATGATTGAGAATTTTCTTTAAAGTGATGTCCAGATTTATAACTTTGTGTCTTAATCCCATTTTGTAAATAATAATAATAGCAAATACTTATTTACCACTTACTTTGTGCTAGGTACTTTCTAGGTGTTTTCCACAAATTAATGTTTACAATTTCACAATAACTTATGGTTTATTATTAGCTTATTATTAACCCCACAGTAGGTACTCTGATACTGCTTTTGAAATGTGAGTTGGTACCCAAACCATGGGCAGTACAGTGAATTTAGTTCATCAAGATTTGCATTTTTGGGGGGGCCTCCCTGGTGGCGCAATGGGTTAAGCAGTGCACCACGAAGCAAACCGCAGCCATTGCAGCACGAGTTCGATCCCTGCTGCCCAGAGAGGTGACCCAAATGGTGCAGCAGACCTCTCCTGCCTTGCCCACTGCTCCCCTCAGCAATGTATTTCAGTTGATCTGCCTGTTCTGCTCCCCACCGTTTCTTGCGAGTCCTCTCAACTCTCCGACACACATCTGGCCTGTACCCCAGTGTTTGTATGCATAAATAAATCTTAAAAAAAAAAATCTAGAGTACTAGAATCAAAAGATAACCTGGTGGTAATGAGCCCATATTCCTGTTAGCAGCTGTTGGTTGGAGAAGAGTTGTGGTTGTCCTCCTGAAACTGGGCTTATATTCCAGGTCAAAATGGTTTCCCCCGGTCTGCTTTACTGCCTTGGGTTACCTGTCTTTCCCATCCTCAAAAGCATTAGTTAGCTGTAGATCAGTGACAGTTATAATTCCCACAGTAGTCCTTTGTGTCACTGTCAGAAAATATAGAAGGTTAGGGGACCATGGTTTTACTTGAGGATGCCATTTCCCTTTTTTTTTTTTCCCCATTTGATTGCTGGATTCAAATTGCTATTATTATGTTGTAGCATTTTTACTCTGTTTCTATGATCTATGTTGCATAGTGTTTTCTACTTGAAGTCTTGTCTATTTCGGGTATCAGGATAATACTTGACTTACACAGAGACTTAGAAAATGTTCTGTCCTTTTTTATATTCTAGATGCCTGGAGAATCTATTATTTATTCCTTAAAGTTTTGGTTTTTTGTTTTTTTTGTTTTTTTTGTTTTTTTTCAGTTTTTATTTTTATGAAGTAACATTGGTTTACAACATTGTTTGAGTTTCAGAGATAGAGGAGCTCCCTGCTTAGTTGTTATTATTTAAGAATGGTGAACAGAGAAGGTTTTCATTCAGGATTCATTGGAGACCATCTTCCTGTTGCTTTGGTATAGTGTATGGTGTTTTCTTCAATAATGTCTTGCTTCTTATGCTATAGCTGTGTGTACTGTGATGGCAGAAGTGGCCTGTCTCCACATTCCAATGTTCAGTGACTCACTTCTGGATCAGAGAAATAATTTATCTAGATTTTTGTCCTCATCCTCTCTAGTTTAGGAAAACAGCAGTTGCCTAACAAATCTTGCATTAATTCATTTAATTGGTGACACTGACATCTAGAATCCTCATTGCAGATTATCCTAAGAAATACAGTATTTTTTAAAACTTTCAGAGTATCACGATTCAGGAAGATATACTTGGAGATGATCATGAAGGGTAAGTGAAACTCAATCATAACACAGGGAAGAATTAAAATATCCTATATCGTATATTTGATTACATATTCAGCATAGATGTTCAGATTTGAAATTATGATGTTTTGACTATAGCATGCATCTTTTTTTAAGGGATTAATGTTGGAATTTTTAAAATTCTTATTACAGTATTTTTTTATCACACTGTTGTTAATTTATGAACAATACATTTTTCCTTCCTTCAGATATGGTCACCATAGTTCTCTCACCACGAAAGCACCCATAGTTCATTACCATATTCTCTTTTGCTCTCCCTTCCCCCTTTCTTACCCACCTACACACCCCTGGATGCTGCGGGTGATGAGCCCATATTCCTGTTGGCAGCTATTGGTTGGAGCAGAGTTGTAGTTGTCCTCCTGATACTGGTCAAGGTTTATCTTTGATGTTTTATTTGGTTTTTCTGTATAGCATATGTAAGTAAACCCATCTCATATTTTTCTTTTACTTTTGATTTACTTCACTTAGCACAGTCCTCTCCATGTTTTGCTACAAATGACATATTTTTTTCTTTTTCAGTCACTAAGTAGTATTCCATTGTGTATATGTACCTCATCTTCTTTATCCACTCATCTGTTTTAGGACATTTAGTTTGTTTCTATATCTTACCTATTGTAAATAGTGCTGCAGTAAACACAGGAGTGCAAGTTTCCTTTTGAATTAGTGTTTTTGTGTCCCATGGGTTGATTCCTAGAAGTAGAATGGCTGTGTCATATGGTGAAACATTTCTAATGTTTTGAGGAACCTCCCCCGACGGCTTTCCATAGTTGCTGGACCAGGTTACTTCCCACCAACAGTGAAAAAGAATTCCCCCTTTTTTTGCCATATCCTTGCCAGCATTTGTCCCCCCCTCTTTTTTTTCCAATATGGGCTGTTCTCACAGGTGTGAAGTGGTTGGTATCTCAATTTGGTTTTGATTAGCATTTCCCTTAGATAAGTGATGATGAACATTTTTTCTTTTTCTTTTTAATTTTTCCCATATGTATATATTTTTTACATCATTTGTAATACCCATGTATTCCCCATCACCTCAGTCCCCCGTGCTCCCATCTGCCCTCAATCCTCCCCCTTCTCCCTCCCCACCAAGTGTCCCCAATTTGTCCTTGTCTTTTCATTTTTGGTTTTTGTGTCTTTATTATTGTTCTTATTCCTTTCCTTGATCCTTATTTGGTTCCCTTATATTCCTGCTAGGGGAGGAACCATCTGGTATTTTTCTTTTGCCTTCTGACTT
>JAGFMF010012090.1:1813080-1829127 GCA_019455555.1 Galemys pyrenaicus | reverse complement strand
TAATCCCTTCCAGTTCCATCCATGTTCCTATGAATGTGTCTAGTTTTCCTTTTTTGATTGCTGAATAGCATTCCATTGTGTAAATGTACCATAGCTTCCGGATCCACTCATCTGTTTTTGGGCATTTAGGATGTTTCCAGGTCTTATGTATTGTAAAGAGGGCTGCTATAAACACAGGGGTGCAGGTATTCTTTTGAATCAGTGTTTTTGTGTCTTTTGGGTATATTCCTAGGAGTGGGATTGCTGGATCCTATGGAAGTTCCATTCTTAGTAGATTGAGGAACTGCCATACTGCTTTCCATAATGGTTGGACCAGCTTGCTTCCCACCAGCAGTGTAGTAAAGTTCCTTTTTCTCCAAACCTCACCAACATTTGTTGTTGCTACATTTTTTGATATGTGTCATTCTCACTGGTGTGAGGTGGTATCTCATAGTGATTTTGATTTGCATTTCTCTGATGACAAGTTGAGCATTTTTTCATATGCCTGTTGGCCATTTGCATGTCCTCTTTAGAGAATTGCCTTTTTAGCTTTTGCCCATTTTTTTTTTTAAAGATTTATTTATGCATACAGACAAGCACTGGGGTACAGGCCAGAGGTGTGGGGGTGGGGGTGAGAGGATTCACCACAGAGAGCGGGGAGCAGAACAGGCAGATCAACTGAAGTACACTGCTGAGGGGAGCAGCAGGCACAGCAGGAGAGGTCTGCCACGCCATGTGGGTCCCCTCCCCGGCCGGCAGCAGGGGTCGAACTCATGCTGCAGTGGCTGCAGTTTGCTTCATAGTGCATTGCTTAACTCACTGCGCCACCAAGGAGGCCCCTCTTTTGCCCATTTTTTAACTGGGTTGTTCACTTTCTTTTTGTTTAGTTTGCTTAGTTCTTTGTGGATCTGTGTGATAAGTCCCTTGTCAGTAAAGTTGTATGCAAAGATTTTCTCCGTCGGTGGTTTGTCGCTTTGTTTTGGTTAGCATGTCCTTCACTGTACAGCTGTTTATCCTCTCCTCACTATCTTTGCTTTAGGTGTTGTATCTCCAAAGATGTTATTGATGTGTATGTCATGTAGGGTTTTGCCTACTTTTTCTTCTATATTTTTATGGTTTCAGGTCTTATGTCTAAGTCCTTCATCCATTTTGAGTTGATTTTTTTCATGGTGAAAGGCAGTATTCTAGTTTCATTCTTTTGCATGTAGCAGTCCAGTTTGCCCAGCACCACTTCTTGAACAAGCTGTCCTTATTCCTTTGCATATTCTTTGCTCCTTTACCTGTTGCCCATTTGCATTTCTTCTTTGGAGAAGTATCTATTTAGTTCTCTACCCATCATTTTGATTGAGTTGTTGGATTTATTTTTGTTTAATTGTGTGAGCTCTTTGTATATATTTGTACCAGTCCCATATGTATGGTGTGCTAATATTTTCTCCCATTCAGCAGGTTACTGCCTATCATTTGGTTACTGTCTCTCTTGCTGCATAGAAGTGTTTTAGTTTGATATGTTCTCAATTGTTTATATTTTTGTAATATGGAATATTACTCAACTGTACAAAAAAATGAGCTATTGCCAATTGCTGTGCATAGTTCTAGAGAGGGTTATGCTAAGTGAAATAAGCCAGAGGGAGAAAGAAAAATACTGGGTGATTTCACTCTTGTGTGAAATATAGAGAAATAAAACAGTCAGACAACACCAAATGCAACACAAACTCTAGAATCTGTCTGTAAAAGTGAATGTATCTTAGAAGGGGGGGGGGGGTGGAAAAGAAGGAGAGAGCATACAGTGGTCTATGGTGGAGGACTATGGTATCCTGGTGGTAAATGTAGTATAGTAGCACACACCTTCAGAGGTGGGATCTTATATTTCTGACTCATATACACGATTCTAAATGATTGCTACCCTAATTTAAAATAATAAACTTATTTCATATCCATGTCTATAGAGTAGTTCTTTATAAGAATTTTGACAATATTGGTCAGATCTATGTACTTTATAGAGATTCTATTTGTTTTAGAAGAAATTTGAACCCACTTTTTTATCTAAAATACACTGTTTAGGGCCTCCCTGGTGGTGCAGTGGGTTAAACAGTGCACTATGAAGCAAACTGCAGCCACTGCAGCACAAGTAGGATCCCTGCCGCCGGCCAGGGAGAGGACCCACACGGCCCGGCAGACCTCTCCTGCTGTGCCCGCTGCTCCCCTCAGCAGTGTGTTTCAGTCAGTCTGCCTGTTCTGCTCCTCTCACTGTCTCTGGTGAATACTCTCACCTCCCTGGACTCTGGCCTGTACCCCAGCTCTTATATGTATAAGTAAATAAATCTTTTAAAAAAATACACTGTTTAAAAATACACACTAGAAGTTTAAGGTAGCATATCGTAATCTTTAGGAATCTTAACTAAAAATATTTTTGAAGCATTCAGAATCGGTAAATTATACTTTTACTCTTTTAATCACCCAGCCAGCTTTTTTCAACTAGCTCTAAAACACCTTAGCACTTTTCTTTAGGTTTATTAAATAAAGTTAATAAAAATAGTAAGCTTATCATGTTTATTATGAACTATGACCCCAAAAAGCAAAATATCAGTTGGTAAAATAGATTTTTTTCAGTGTTCTGAAATATCTTTTTTTTTTTTTTAAAGATTTATTTATGCATACAAGCACTGGGGTACAGGCTAGAGTTGTTGGCGGGGGTGGGGGGTGAGAGGCCTCACCACAGAGAGCAGGGAGCAGAACAGGCAGATCAACAGAAGTACACTGCTGAGGGGAGCAGTGGGCACAGCAGGAGAGGTCTGCTGTGCCATGTGGGTCCCCTCCCTGGCCGGCAGCAGGGATCGAACTCGTGCTGCAGTGGCTGTGGTCTGCTTCATAGTGCATTGCTTAACCCACTGCGCCACCAGGGAGGGCCCAGTGTTCTGAAATATCTTAATGTTCAAATTATACATTTACCACATTGATGGATACTTGAGAAGTGAAATGTCAAACTGTAGATGTGACTTGAATTTCATATTGCAGTATAAAAACAGATAAAACGAGGTCTCTCATTCTTGGGGTAGCTGCCTCAGTTCCTCTGAATGAGAAAAGTGTTCTTGAGAATGGCAAATTGTTATTTAAGTATAATTTAAGTCTAGAGTGCTTAGGATAGGGCAGAAGGAACAACTTTATAAAAAAAAATATTTATTTTACTTATTTATCCATGTAAGAGCTGGGGTGTAGGTCAGAGGTGTAAGAGGACTCACTAGAGATACAGAGTGGGAGCAAAACAGGAAGACTGACTGAAATACACTGCTTAGGGGAGCAGTGGGCAAGACAGGAGAGGTCTACTGTAGCACATGGGTTAGCTCTCTGGCTGGGTTTGAACTCCTGCTTAGTGGCTGCTGATAGCTTCATAGTGCTGAGACCTTGTACCACCAGAGAGACCCAATAGGAACAACTTTTGAAGGAGATATTCACAGCATTGATTCAGATCCTGTGTTTAATTGTGAAACCATTCAAAATATTTCTGACCATAACTTAGTATTACTAACACTAATCAATGATTATTATGTTTGCTGCAATAAAATTTGAGGCAGCAGCTGATGAAATCCTCAGAAATTGTGGTTAAATTTATTCTAAGAAGGAGAATTCTTCAAGGTTTCATGGTGTCTGCCTACTTTCATAAAATTAAGCACAACCATACAAACATACATTCTAAAACTTTAATAGACTCCCTCAAAATATTTCAGTTTTCATATGAAAAAATGAGTGATATATTTACCCCATGCAATAAAGATTCAGTGAGATGAGTGTCTAGATACTCAATAACTTAGCTGGAATTTTTTCTTCTCCCCTATAAGAATTTAAGCACATGATGGCAGACACTATGATCTCAATGCCTAACAAGTGCTTTGTATTAACAGTTATTTAGCTGTTTCCTTTAAGAAATTTTGCTATGAGGAGATAAAAAGTGGTCCATACTAGGAAGAAGTTGAAGGTTTTGCCACTACTTAATGCTGCTTACTACAGTTCTCTAGTGAATTCCTGCTCACCTTCCATAGTCAGTGACTGATAATTTTATTATCTAATGCTAATCTATATTTTCTTTTTACCAGGTAAATTGAACATTCACAAGGAGGCATGTAGTGTTACTGTTCTTTAATTTCCTCTATGTTATTTTCCTAATAATTCACACTTCAGCCACTCACTTTTGGTGGTCATCTCTTTATCAGCAACTGTATGCTGGTTTTAAACCAACTCATTCTCTATTATTTTCCATCTCATTTCTTAATCCAATTGCATCAGCTTTTTTCTCTACAAAGACTTTCATTGATTCCATTGATTCATAGTGTCCTCATGACCTGACTTTTCTCCTTAACCAGCCTTGATTTCTAAGTCCATTATTTTAATGAGTTTTTACAAACACTTTAGCCTTAGCTACTTATCACACACTTTCTCCATATTACTTCCCTTGAAATATCTCACCTCCAAATGAACCCAGTCATCTGTTTTCTCCATCCTTGTATCTGATTAATGTGGAGAAATTTATAGAAACCTGCTAATTGATTCCACTGCATATTTGGAGCCAAATGATTACTATTAATTAATTCCATCATATTATCTCTTCTCAAACTTCTAAGATACATTCTTAGCTAATAACTTCATTTCAATATTCTAAGATTAAATAGAATAAAAAGGGAATTACCTCATCTCTGACCAGCAGATGTAATCACACTTTCTGCTTCTGAACCCATATTCTCTACCATTCACTCATTGATTAGTTTCAAACCCTTCCTACTATTCCTTCTAAAAACCTATTTTCCATAGTTGTCTCTTCTAGCTCTGCATCATAAATTTCTTTGCTCTATTGCAGCATTCTCAGATATAGTTATAGCATCTTCTTCCAAGTATGGACTACTTTTTATCTCCTCATAGCAAAATTTCTTAAAGGAAACAGCTCTAGTCACTTTCCCAAATCTTCCCTTCCCATTTTTGTCTCAACCCATTCTAAGTGGATTTTCATCCCCTTCATTCTATGATCATCAAAGGTCTCCTTTGTGCTAAAACCACAAAGGTTATTTCCCTGCACTTGTTTTGCTTGAATTTATAGGGAGCTTTCAATACAGATGATCAATATAGATGATCACATCTTTTAATAGTTTTTTGGGATGTCTAGGAATCTGAAAAATCTACTTTCTCCCATTTTCTTCCTATATAAGTTTCTCTTTCTTAGTCTTCTTTGTTGGTTCTTCTGCTTTCGACTAATAAAGTTTGGAGTATCTGAAGGATTGGTCCTAGTTTAACTTTATTTGTTGCTTCTAATGGTGCTTTTCTTTCGTATATATAGAACAATATTCAGCATTTGTAAGAGATCAGGTTTCCTGGGATATTGACTCTAAGATGGACATTTATGTACACAAAGTATAATGGGAGTCTTTGGGATCAAAACCTGTGGAAAGAGTAAAAGCCAGATTAGGTAGAGGGGAAGTTGAACTGCAATACAGTTGGAGAAGTCCATCCTAAGAGTTTTGGAATTGGGATTATCCTAAATTGGAGGAGGAATCTAAGACTCTAGACTCTCATATGAACCAGTCTTTGACTAAGCTTTAATAAGAGGGTGAAACCTCAGGAGAAACTCTTGTTTTCACCTATGAAGGGAATTCCCTAAGAAGGGAATCTGCTGAGGATTGTTAGGAGGCAAAACTCCCAAAAGTTAGAGACTTGTTTGCTTCACTTCTGATAGAAGAGGAGTCTGGGCAGTGCTCCACAGGAATTGATACCATTCAAAGTGTTCTTCCTCTCCTAAGATTTGTCAATTCCCACCCCCCCACACACCCTCCTGAATCTTCTATTTCCATCTGAAATTACCTTGCCTAATTGTTATTTATGTACTTTCTGACTATAGAAACCATATAGAAAAGTTCAGAAAAATAAGGACCTTAGTTATCTTATTCATTGCTGTTGCCATGGTATCCAGAAATGTCTGGCAGGCAAACAACTGACATGAAGAAATAATTTCTTGAGTAAATAAATTCAGTCTCAGACAGGCAAAAAAAGCATTTTATAAGCTGAATAGATCCTTTTTAACAGAGGTGGGAACTTGAAGTTATGTGCACAAAAACTCTCAGGAGACTGATTTAGAGGAGGTAATTTTGGCACAGTGAATACAATCCTGAACTGTAAGACAGAAAAGTCAAGGCTTCCTACTACTCAGCAAATAGTCATTTACCCAGATTTAAGTCAGGTCACCTCTTTGGACCTTGATATCATCATTTGTTAAAAGAGCTCCTCTGCCTCTTATGCTTGATAACTAAGCAGGACACATGGGAAATATAAAGATTATTAATTAAAAGGTTAGAGGATTCTACTTATATAAATATAATATCAATTTTGTATTTAAAAATAGAATCACCTTAATAAATAAGATAATAAGGTCATTATTGTGTAATTATAGCTTAATGTGATAAATATACTCTTGTTAGGTGTCAACAATATAAGTAACCAGAGTTTAATCAACCACTTGTCCATTTCAAAAACAGTTTTAATACTGTTCAACTTAATACTGTTACAGGGAAGGGAGAGGGTCACCACAGAACCCCCAAACCTGCTCTTTTTAAATAGGTTTTGCCATCTGCTGCATCAAGATAAACATATAAGGCTTTTAATGGAAAGGACTTTAATACAATTAGGGAATAATACAAAAAAGACAAAGAATATAGTTACTAAGTCAAGCATTTAAAGTCACCCATCTCCTTGAGGGTAAAAGTTTAGCTAAATAGTATTGGCTTAAAACAAGGCCCAAAAGCCTACCACATGTTTAAAGGACTTTTTAGTAGAGACCCATAGAAAAGGGTTAGAAAAGTCAGACAAATCTGGGAGGGAAAGAGTTTAAATTAAAATTAAGATGAAAGCTGCCATTGTTAACTTCTTCACAGGTTTCTTACCCACATTTCTTTTAACTAGTTTAAGAACAAAAAGCAAGTGCAATTTTTTTACATGTTCCTCTGCTCCACGTGTTTCCTCCAGGTCTCTTTGCTGCTCTCCATCCTGCTTCCATCTTCCTTCTGTCCTCCTCTCTGCAGAATTTTCTTTTCCTGATCAGCTCCACCTACTTAGGGCGGAACCGGGATTCTGGAATGTTCCCCTTTTCTGGGGATGACCTGTTTAGGGTCTTTGCCATTCTCAAAACTGGCCATTTTTGAGAAATTCCCACCCTTTCGATGCTTCTTGTTCTCCTTAGGGTCTCTTGACCTAGCTGTATATTGGGGTAAGACACTGCCCTTTGGGCATTTCCTGGCTCTTTCCATGCTTTATTGGCTCTGGCAAGTGTTTCCTGGGGTCCTGGATACATTCACTGCTAATTTTCTTTCAGCATTACCCTCTTTGCCCTAAATGTCTAACATCACTATCATGTTTCCAAGCAACTGATTCTTCCCATAATAATTCATAAATGTAGAGAGTAAAACATGGGGTATCAAATCTGAGGACTGCAAGGAAAGTTAAGGGCATTGATGCAGTAACAAAAATAGGTGGATTATGACCTTATGCAGATTGTGCTGAGGTCCCCAACTTCCCACTCTAATTCTACTGTCTAATTAGGTCTCTGATTCAGGTTTAACTTTACTGACAAAACTGAGAAGATCTGTTACTTTGGTGCCTTCTTAAACTCCCAAATTTTGCCAGAAGGTATTTTCTAGTCTACTAAAAAAAGAGATAAGAAAAAAAAAAATCCTCTATGGCTTCATTTCTTTTCTATTTTAACCCATAGGTTATCAAATTGTAACAGGGTGGTCCCAGGAAAAGGGGAAGTTCCAAAATCCTGGTTCCGCCCTAAGTGGGTGGAGCTGAGGAGGAAAAGGAGATTTCTGCAGAAAAGAGAGAAGGAAGGCAGGAAGATGGAGAACAGCAAGGAGACCTGGAGGAGGCACGTGGAGCAGAGGGACATGTGAAGAAACTGTGCTTGCCTTTTGGTCTTGGACTGGTTGGAACAGATGTGGGTGAGAGACCCGTGGGGAGGTTAGCTATGGCAGCTTTCATCTTGATTTTGATTTTGCTCTTTTCCTGCCAGATTTGTCTGACTCTTTCTGACCCTTTTCTATGGGTCTCTACTGAAAGGTCCTTTAGATGTGTGGCAGGTTTTTGGGCCTTGCTTTGGGCCAATCCTATTTGGCTGGACTTTTACCCTCAAGGAGATGGGTAACTTTGGATGCTTAACTTAGTAACTATGTTTTTTGTTCTTTCTTTATTGTACTCTAGTTGTATTAAAGTTCCTTTCCGTTAAAGGTTTTATGTGTTTGTCTTAATGCGGTGGATGGCAGAACCCATTCAGAGAGGGCAGGCTTGGGGGTTCTGGGGTTCTCCTCTCCCTGCCCTGTAACAAAATGAATGCTGTAGAGGTTGTGGTTTATCATCTATCTGGTTGCTACAAAGGTTGTGGATTTGTTACAGGGCAACCCTAATATAAAATGGGTTCCCCTCACTGGGTCCTCCACCCGCATGCTCAGAAGACTTTGATAATAAGTCCCAACTTCAGGTACACGTGACAAAAGTTATTAATAGGATTTATTTTACGAAAAAATGGGAATAGTAGTGATACCAAGGGAAAGAGAGGGATACAAATCCGTAAATATCCTACCAGATCTTCTAAGCAATGGCGCGTTGAGAGCTGGCTCTGAGTTAAGTGAGATGGCTCCAAAGGAAGAGAGAGGCCCCAGGCTCACCTCTGGTTTTATAGCCAGCCTGGCTGCTTAACTCTACCCTCAGGTCCCAGTGATCCACTCTTCAATAATTATCTTATCGGATTTGTGGTTCTGGAACTCTGGTGGTCTTGAGTGAGGGTTGGAGTCCACACACCCATCTGTGTAATCCATTCAGGACTACCTTTCCCCCTAACAGATTGAAGTTTTATTTTCTTAGATCTTCAGGCCATTTTCCATTTTGATAGTAAATGTCTCAAGTTGCATAGTTTATGTTCTTAGAAAACCACATTTCATTAATTATTTCATTAATTAATGAAAACTGACAGGTCCTTTAACAAAAAAAATTCTTCCAGCACAGACAGAATCCCATTGGAAGATGTATTATATAAAACGACTAGAAAACGTCATCAATGATGATTGATTAATCATTTTATAAATTGAAGTCTCATGAGTTCAGTCATATATTTCACTTTCACAAAGCATGAACACAGCCAAAAAACTCAACACATGAAGCTAAAGATACAATATTGAATCTTTTAGTTATTCAGCCAAGTATACACATGCTGAAAATTCAGTCATAGTTCCAGAACAAATGCAACATGTTTCTCTTTACTATCTCTGCTGTCATGTAGCATGTAATTTTGAATTTAAATGTGTATTTTTAACAAAATAATTTTAATGACAAAAGCCTGAAGCCATTCCATTTTTCACTGTCCACCTAATTCACTGTTTCCAGAAGTGTGTTCTTTAGAATACTACCACTGCAAGATCTAAATGGGTATTTAAAGAAAATAGGAGAAGAGGCAATGGGAGATTGAGAGCAAACAAGCTTAGGAAAAGCAATGTGGTAATCAATGAACACTGGTTTTGTTTTTTCTTTTAACCATTTCTGAAAGCAGATTTCAAGGTGGAAAGATGTAGTTGTACTTTTTAGTATATAAACTGTGAAATGTCAATAAAATGCTTCAACTAATGAAATTATCAGACAAGTCAAATGTTAATGAAGAAGGAAATGGCTTAAGTAGTTTGTGTACTGTAAGAAATGAAGTCACTAGGAAAACAAAAACCTTTCAGGATTCTCTGTAACTGTTGGGTTCTGTGAAGATTTCTAGCCTAAGGGAATGAATCACTGCAGCTGCCTCTGTCTTATTAAAATGGCATTTATAGTCCAATTATGAAAGTCTTTCATAAGGCATTGATCATGTGATCTTTCCTTTGAAAACCTGTGAGAATACTGAAATTTACATTTATATTAGATATTTGAGGAAAATGTATTTAAAATTTTAGAATTCAGTTAATATAACTAAGGAAAAGTAAAAAGTCTTGCATTCAGGAGATGAACTGAAGCAAGTAGAAATTCTAAAAGTGTTTAAGTTAGGGTAGAAAATTAACATTGGAGAGCATATTACACGGAAATTTTAAAAGCTCCTCATGAAAAGTGTTCAAATGTTATTCATGACACATTCTGTACAACCAAGTCTTCATCCCTAAGGAAAAAATTATGCCTAGGTGTTAAGGGGACATAAAGCTTTTATGAGGGAGTAGAAAAGAATTATAAGTTGTACAGGGCTGAAGCAAACATACTCTTCTCCTCTGTATATGTCTTTCTGCTTCTCTCTCCTATATCACATTGTTACAGGGTAGCGAGAGGGACACCCCAGAACCCCCAAACTTGCCCTATCTGAATTTGGTATTTGCTGCATTAAGACAAATATATAAGACCTTTAATAGAAAGCAGCGTTAATATAATTATGTAAAGGTTCAAGTTTCTGTGGGCACCCCAAAAGAACAAAGAGCGGACACAAGGATGCAATAATCAAGTAGAGCTTTACTATGCCTGCATGCAGGGGCCGACCATCCAACTGAGACACGCAGGTCTAGCTGGGGCAATCGACCCCGAGAGTAAGAAGGGGTGAGCTTATATAGCCAATTTCCCGCCATTCCATAGGTTGCAGCCAATAAGCTGAGAGGTCAAGTCCACGCAATGAGCACAGCAGATAGCTTCAAAGAGAAACATGTATCAAAAGTTTAAACTTGTACTGGAGATCCATTTTGGTAGGCCCAGGCTTTTGTCCCTTATCTTGCACATTCTAAGATAACATTCTAGGGGCCTCCCTGGTGGCGCATTGGGTTAAGCAACGCACTATGAAGCGAACCGCAGTCACTGCAGCACGAGTTCGATCCCTGCCGCCGGCCAGGGGGGGGACCCACATGGTGCAGCAGACCTCTCCTGCTGTGCCCGCTGCTCCTCTCAGCAGTGTACTTCAGTTGATCTGCCTGTTCTGCTCCCCGCTGTCTGTGGTGAATCCTCTCACCCCCCCACACCTCTGGCCTGTACCCCAGTGCTTGTACGCATAAATAAATAAATCTTTAAAAAAAAAAAAAAGATAACATTCTAAGCTAATATTCTAAGATAACAAACTGTTTCATTTGCCCTGCCCTTAACTGCCCAAGAGAGCCTAAGGTATGGGACCAGCTGACCTTCTAGATAAGGAAGTAGGCCTGTAGGTCATTTGTCAAGTTTCAGTCAGCTAAGTTTAGACAAACTCTGGCTTTAACATGTCTCTGGCGCCAACAAATTAGGGTACATTACAGAAAGGATAAAGAATATAGTTACTAATAAGTTAAGCATTTAAAGTTACTCATCTCCTTGAGGGTAAAAGTTCAGCTAAATAGGATTGGTCTAAAGCAAGGTTTAAAAGCCTGCCACAAGTCTAAAGGACTTTTTAGTAGAGACCCATAGAAAAGGGTCAGAAAGAGTTAGACAAATTTAGGAGGAAAAGAGCAAAATTAAAATCAAGATGAAAGCTGCCATTGTTAACTTCCCCATGGGTCTCTCACCCACATTTGTTCCAACCAGTCCAAGACCGAAAAGCAAGTGCAGTTTTTTTACATGTTCCTCTGCATTACGTGCCTCCTCCAGGTTTTCTTGCTATTCTCTATCCTGCTTCCTTCTTCCTCCCTTCCTTCTGTCTTATTTTCTGTAGATTTTTTTTTTCCTGCTCAGCTTCACCCACTTAGGGCAGAACCAGGATTTTTGAACTTCCCTTTTTTCTGGGGACCACCCTGTTATAATACTGCCTGCCTTCCTCCCTGTTGGTGCTAAGGAGTGAAGCTGATTTCATGAGTCTGCCTTAAACTTTAAATAAATGGTAAAAAGAAAAGTCAAGTCTTGTATAGATACCTTTACAACTAGTCAAATGTAAAGAGGAGAAAGAAATTTATTTCAATAATAGCTCCATGAAATGTTCTCAGAAATTCCAAAAACCCAAAGAAAGTCTTGCTTTCATAGGAAGGTTAGTCACTGGACTCAAATAGCCACACAGCCATCACTGTATAATTCCCACGGACACATCATTTTCCCCTAGAGAATAGTCTTCCTCCTTTTGGTTACTAGAAATGAATATAAGAATAGGGCCTGCCTTTTGGCTCAGTGTTGAGCATCCCACTGTGAACAATCTACAGCACAGCAGAGCTAGTTCAATCCAGCCCACGGAGGGGACCCACATGGCACAGCAGACCTCTCCTGCCTCACCCTCTGCTCCCCTCAGCAGTGTATGTCAGTCAATCTGCCTGTTCTGCTCCCCACTCTGTCTCTGGTGAATCCTCTCACATCCTATACCTCTGGCCTATACCCCAGCTCTTGTATGCATAATAAAATCTTTTTTAAAAAATGAATATAAGAATAATTTTGCAATTGCAGAACAAGTCAACAGAAATCCCGAACATTTCTTTATTTCTGAGTTTTCAGAATGGTACAATCTAAAGTCTCAAGTGTGAAACCTTGCTTCCGCTACTGGAAAAAAAGTCCTTTGGCTAGTAAAATGGCTAGGTCCTGCCAGACTTCATCTCCTTCAGAGGAGAATTTTGGTTTAGAGATTAGTCAGAATCTGTTTCTCCTTTCCAAGTTTCAGATTTTTGAATACATAGTATTTTTCTGGGGCTGAATAAAAAAACCAAAATTAAAAAATCCAAATTCTTTACTGAGGCAGTTTGTGAAGACATGTTTTCTGTCTGTGCTATTTTTTTTAAGTGTATGTTAAATAGAAAAAGAAGCAGGCACAGAAGGAAGATCATATAAATAATTGTTTAGAATGTGTTATTTATCATTTTCAATATTGGCCCTGTTCTTAGAGTCATTCTCTTTCTTCACTGATTCCTAGAAAAATTTGGAAAAGGAGGATAGCCCTGTTTGTGGAGTTAAAATGGGGCTTCTATTTCACTTTCCATGTCCTATTGGAAACTACACCCAGCTTTTCTGAGGTTACAGAGTGTTATTTAAATACATATACTGTTACAGGGCAGGGAGGGGAGAACCCCAGAACCCCCAAGCCTGCCCTCTCTGAATGGGTTCTGCCATCTGCCGCATTAAGACAAACACATAAAACCTTTAACGGAAAGGAACTTTAATACAACTAGGGTACAATAAAGAAAGAACAAAGAATATAGTTACTAAGTTAAGCATCCAAAGTTACCCGTCTCCTTGAGGGTAAAAGTCCAGCCAAATAGGATTGGCCCAAAGCAAGGCCCAAAAACCTGCCACACATCTAAAGGACCTTTCAGTAGAGACCCATAGAAAAGGGTCAGAAAGAGTCAGACAAATCTGGCAGGAAAAGAGCAAAATCAAAATCAAGATGAAAGCTGCCATAGCTAACCTCCCCACGGGTCTCTCACCCACATCTGTTCCAACCAGTCCAAGACCAAAAGGCAAGCACAGTTTCTTCACATGTCCCTCTGCTCCACGTGCTCCATGGAGCTAACTGTTTTGAAAGAAAATTTTCATTTGATATCCCAGCTCTTGATAACTTCATTCTCTTGATCTTGAAATCTGTTCCTTGTCCTGTATCTTAAGAAGATATATACCGTGATAAATGCAATTTCCACTCAACAGGACTATATTTAAGACGATTCCAATTTTATTTTTAAAAATTCACTAAACACCCATGCCTATATTTATATTTGCAAATATATGCTATAAAAGCTGGAAGAAAATTCACCAATGTATTCATTGTGGGTTTTGTTACTGGGATAAAGGGTTATAGAAATTGCATTGTTTTTTGCTGCAGTCCAGCTCAGGCTGAAGGCCAGGTCCCCAAAGGATGGAAGGGAAGTTGGCAAAATGAGGAGAGTTCAGGGTTAGAAAACTCAAATGGGGTATGGTAACCATCCTATTGAAAAACCTCAGCAGGTCTTTATTTATACATTAATGAGAAAGGGGCGGGGTTACATCAACAACTGCATCAATCAGGAAGTTAACAATGACTACTTTTTTACTTTTTTTTTTTTCTTTTAAGAGCAGCTTAGGGTGTTGTGACCTTCAGCCAGGATAGATGACATAGGTGATTACAAAATGAAGACAGCATCTTTCCACTAGTGCTAGAATTATGATTGGTTGATTTATATTATGTATGGCAGGTATACTAGTTTTATGCAATCACAACCAAATAGTCTATTTTCACTCTGAGTATAAGATGAATTATTAGTTTAAGGTCAAATTGATGGCAGCATTCTATTACAGGCCTGCAGAAGAGGAAGGTACCCAAATTAACATCTGAATAGTATCTGTACCCTTACATTTGGCTTTCAATAGGAATCATTGGTTTCCTTGTCTCAGATTTAGTTGACAATGTTGCTAAGGTATCTGAATCAAATTTAACACAAAAGCAAAAAGGGGAAGGGAGGACTGGTCCTGCACTATTATCACCTGAGGAATGCAGAACCTACCTTTAATAAAAGCAGAAATGCAAAGCCTTTCACAATGGCCCAGTCTTGAAGGTCACCTTTAGGTTCCTGAGGCTTGTAGCCCATAGTAAAATGTTTGAATCTAAAAGTTTTCCTAATATCTAATTTTAGAATTTGTAAAATAACCACATTCCAATTGTATCTATTTTTACCTGGTTTTATAGCATTGATTTTCTAGAATTTATATTGTATTATTAGCCAATTAGTAGTGTAACAGGATAGTCCCAGGAAAGGGGGAAGTTCCAGAATCCTGGTTCCGCCCTAAGTGGGTTGGGCTGAGTGGGGAAGGAAAATTCTGCAGAGAGGAGGTCAGAAGGAAAAAGGAAGCAGGATGGAGAGCAGCAAGGAGATCTGGAAGAGGCACAGGGAGCAGAGGTGTTACAGGGCAACCCTAATATAAAATGGGTTTGACGGGTGTAACGTGGTAAACCACGTTGGGCGCCAAACTGTTACAGGGCAACCCTAATATAAAATGGGTTTGCCTGACTGGGTCCTCACCCGCGCGCTCGAACGGCACTTATAATGCCCCAACTGCAGGCACACATAGCAAAGGTTAATAAAGGGTTTTATTTACAAGGGAAGGAGAAAGAGCGTAGTGAATAACACAAGGGGAAGAGAGGGATCCAGATCTGTAAATATCCTACCAGTTTCTTGGAGCTGGAACCCAATGGTGTGCTGAGAGCTGACTCCCAAGGAAATAAAGGACCCCCAAGGCCCACGTGTCTGCTTTTATATTCAGCCTGGCTGCTTAACTCCACCCTCAGGTCCCAGTGATCAGCTCTTCAATAATGACCTTATGGGATTTGTAGTTCTTGGATCTTGTAGGTCTGGAATGGGGGTCGAAGTCCATAACCTATTTGTATAATCCATTCAGGAGGGTCTTTCCCCCTAACAGAGGGACATGTGAAGAAACTGTGCTTGCTTTTTGGTCTTGGATTGGTTGGAACAGATGTGGGTGAGAGACCCGTGGGGAGCTTAACAATGGCAGCTTTCATCTTGATTTTGATTTTGCTCTTTTCCTCCCGGATTTGTCTAACTCTTTCTGACCCTTTTCTATGGGTCTCTACTAAAAAGTCCTTTAGACCTGTGGCAGGCTTTTGGGCGTTACTTTAAGCCAATCTTACTTAGCTAAACTTACCCTGAAGGAGATGGGTAACTTTAAATGCTTAACTTAATAACTATGTTCTTTGTCCTTCTATATTATACCCTAATTATATTAAAGTTCCTTTCCATTAAAAGTTTTATATGTTTGTCTTAATGCAGCAAATAGCAAAACCCATTCAGAGAGGGCAAGTTTAGGGATTCTAAAGTGCCCCTCTCCCTGCCCTGTAACAGTAGCACATCATCAAAATGTGCAGCAACCGATTACTTTGTTTAATAAAACAGCCAATTATAAAACCACCCCCATGGATGATATTCCAGCAAGCATGTTTTTAGTAACTTGCAAAACTTTGATTATTAAATCAGCCAAACAAAAAGGAGTCCGAGGAGGGCCAGCTGTGGAACCTCTGATTTCTCTGGACAGTTCCCCTATGACGGGCTTTTGCCTCATGGTGTTAGGGGGAAAGGTAGTCCTAAATGGATTATGGGTGTGTGGACTCCAACCCCCACTCCAGACCATCAGTGTTCCAGAACCACAAATCTGATAAGA
>JAGFMF010012090.1:1784463-1813030 GCA_019455555.1 Galemys pyrenaicus | reverse complement strand
GGTGGAGTTAAGCAGCCAGGCTGGCTATAAAACCAGAGGTGAGCCTTGGGCTCGCTCTCTTACTGAGGAGCCAGACCCCTTCCTTCGGAGCCATCTTATTCGACTCGGAGCCAGCTCTCAACGCGCCATTGCTTAGATCTGGTAGAGTATTTGTGGATTTGTGTCCCTTTCTTTTTCCCTTGGTGTTATTTTGTTCCCCTTTTTTCGTAAAATAAAACCTGTTAATAACTTTTGCCACGTTTTAAAAAGTCTTCTGAGCGTGCGGGTAGAGGAACCAGTGTGGGGAACCCATTTTATATTAGGGTTGCCCTGTAACAATGGCATAGTTAGATGGCCCCCATCAGTTTTTAAAATTAAAATTAAATTCTATTTAAAAACGTTTAATTAGGAAATAAATTAATGTAAAAAAAAAATAAATAAGGGCCTCCCTGGTGGCGCAGTGGGTTGAGTGCCACATTGTGAACCATCAGCCTCACAGCAGCACAAGTTCTATCCCTGGCCAGAGAGGCGACCCACATGGCACAGCAGACCTCTCCTGCCTCACCCATTGCTCCCCTCAGCAGTGTATTTCAGTAGATCATCTCTGCCTTTTCTGTTCCCCATTCTGTCTCTGGTGAATCCTCTCACTTCCCACGACTCTGGCCTGTAGCCCAGGTCTTGTATCATAAATAAATCTTTAAAAAGAAAGAAAAATATATAAAGAAAAAAGATACTCTAAATGAGGAAAAATAGATGGTAAATGCAAAGATGTTCAACATGGTTAGCCATTAGGGTAATGCAAATTAAAACTGTTACAGGGCAACCCTAATATAAAATGGGTTCCCCTCACTGGGTCCTCCACCCGCATGCTCAGAAGACTTTTTAAAAGTCCCAACTCCAGGTACATGTGGCAAAAGTTATTAACAGGTTTTATTTTATGAAAGAAGGGGAATAAAATAGTAATAATACCAAGGGAAAAAGAGAGGGATACAAATACCCTACCAGATCTAAGCAACGGCACGTTGAGAGCTGGCTCCGAGTCGAATGAGATGGCTCTGAAGGAAGAGAGATGTCTCCCGAAGGAAGGGGGTCTGGCTCCTCAGTAAGAGAGCGAGCCCAAGGCTCACCTCTGGTTTTATAGCCAGCCTGGCTGCTTAACTCCACCCTCAGTTCCCAGTGATCCACTCTTCGATAATCATCTTATCAGATTTGTGGTTCTGGAACACTGATGGTCTGGAGTGGGGGTTGGAGTCCACACACCCATAATCCATTTAGGACTACCTTTCCCCCTAACAAAACCATCATGCAATACCATTATACAGTTACTAAAATGGCTAAAACTTTTAAAGATATTGACAATGCTAAGTGCTCCATCAAACTACTAGAATTCTTCTTTTTTTTTTTTTTTTAAAGATTGATTTACGCATACAAGAGCTGGGGCACAGGCCAGGGGCGCAGGAAGTGAGAGGATTCACCAGAGACAGAGTGGGGAGCAGAACAGGCAGATAGACTGAAACACACTGCTGAGGGGAGCAGCGGGGGAAGCAGGAGAAATCTGCTGTGCCATGTGGGTCCCCTCCCTGGCCAAGGAGGGAACTCGCCCAGCTCTGTAGTGAATGCTTCACAGTGCAATGCTCTACCCGCTGTGCCACCTGGAAGGCCCTACTAGAATTCTTAAACACTGCTGGTAGAAACATATAAATTGGTGCAGCCACTCTGAGAAACTGGCAATTTTATAAAGTTAACCGCTCCCCTAGGTATTTATCCTAAAGATCAAAAACTCTTGTTCACACAGAGTTCTAGGTAAATGTTCATAGTAACTCTGTTCACAGTAGCCAAAATCTGAAAGTGATTCAATAGGCTTCAGTGGGTAAATAGATAAATGGTGATATATCCATATAATGAAATTGTTCTCAGCATTAAAAAGAATGACATTGGATTATACAACCATATGACTTTATCAAAAAATTATGTTGAGAGAAAGAAGCCAGTCTCAAAAAATTACATATATTATGTTTCCACTTACATGACTTTCTTGAAAAGACAAAGCTACTGGCAGAGAACATTGTTGGTTTCAGGGCTTATTTGTGGGAAGAGAGTGTGACTACAAAGGAATAATTAGGAGGTATCTTGGTGGTAGTAAAACTATTCAGTTTCCTGATTGTAGTTAGGTTTATACAAATCTGTACAATAGAACTATTGTACATAGAACTATTGCAAAAAAAAAGTTTTGCATGTTTTTTTAAAATATATGTTTTTTAAAACCTCAGAAGTAAATATGTCCATCTCTCAAACTCTGTTGTCTTTCCCGCACTTCTCAAATTTAGTCCGGTGCACATTGCCTTACCCTTTTATGCCTTTGAAAGGGTATTACTGAGAATATCATTTGTCATTTGTCATTTGTTGTTTCTTATCAACAATAGAACTTACTTCCTAAATCAATAATAGAACTTGGGAAAACATCATTTGTCCCCTATATCATTTATCACTTGGCATTTATCAGTAATTGTTTCTGCACTATCACTCACCTCTCTTAGGTGAGTCTTACTTCTCTCGGAAGGCTAG
Organism: Galemys pyrenaicus; assembly: GCA_019455555.1. Taxonomy (NCBI): domain Eukaryota; kingdom Metazoa; phylum Chordata; class Mammalia; order Eulipotyphla; family Talpidae; genus Galemys; species Galemys pyrenaicus. Next base: position 1,810,486 of record JAGFMF010012090.1, on the reverse strand, counting down.
AACTAGCATTTATTGTTATATATCCTTCTATGTATACATGCTATTTCATTATTATTTCATTTTTTAAATCAGAACCAACTAGTGAGATAGTATTAATATTTTCATCTTTTTGGATGAGGAGATACAATCTTATAAAATTACAGAAAATGCCTGGAGTCACAAGTAGTAAGAGGCAAAGCTGTGCATCAAGAATAGGCCTTGCTGACTCCCAGTCTTCTGGTCTTTCTTCTCTACTACTGTATATTCGACAGCCAGTTGGCATACTATTCCAGGTAGGAGCTATGTCATCTTTAAAATCCCCATCAGTCCTCAAAGACTTACTGAAATTTGAGTGAAACAAAATAACATTTATTTCTGTTCACAGTTCTGTGGTGTCTGTTCTAGTTGGGCTGTGTGCTTGTCCCTCAAACTCTGCCTCAGATTCCGCTGAGGACAGGTATGAAGTAGTTAGGCTGATGTTAGTTGATGGTGGTTGTAACAGAAATTGGGTATTACATAGTAGAACAAAGAACTGTTTCTTAAAAAAAAAAAAAAAAACAGAACTATGAGAATTGATCTTTCATGCCCTGTGGCATTCATTGTAACAAATTAAATTTTCTCCTATGCTTTTGGAATATTACTTTTTAGTAGCATCCTTGGGAGAACTGAAAAAAGAATCACTCAAAATATTTTTCTGGTTTTGTGGTTATAATGAGGAACCCTATTTCTAAAGGGTAATGTTTGGGAATGTGGAATAATAGGAAGGAGCTCCTGCTCTGGTATACAAAGAAAGGAATTTGGGTTAAATTGAAGCATGTCCTCTGAGTGAAAGAGGAGAACATTACCAGCCTTGTGTCCATGTGTTGAGTGATGGCACCTGCACTTCCCACTGGTTGATCGGTCTTTTACTAGGCCAAGTGAAGACTGTGTTGTATCAGGAATGTATCCTGTGTTCAACATCCAGGCTTAAATATCTTTTATGTGAGCACTGAGCAAGATATTTAGGCAATTAGATCTCTAAAGTATCTGCTTTCCTGTGGGGGTGTTCTCTAAGATAAGGATTAAACAAAATAAAATAATACCACCCAAATAATTATGCTTTTATTAATAAATTTTCATCAAAGTGTGAAGTTGGGGTTTTCTCTGAAATCCTTCCTGTACTTTCCTGCTGCTGTTCAAATACCCCACAGTCCAAAATAATAGTGGATTATAACTTGAAATTTTAGGCATTGCAATGTTACTGTTTAGACATTTTGTTCCCTCCCCTCTTTAGTGCTGTTTCATTTATATTGCAAGGTTGGCTGCTTTATTACCATCTTTCTCACTTTCCCACTCAGCATTTGCCTTTCTGTAGTAGGGTTTCCCAGATACCCTTTATAAAGGATCTTTATGTCTTATGTGATAATGGACATTTGTTTATACTAGTTCCAAAGCATATTTTCTGCCTGTATTTTTAAATTAGAACCTTTGTTTATTCTATCTTATATCATTGACACATGTAATTAATTTGCTGCTACATTTTTTGATTCATTAGCAAAGACATTAAAGGTATGATATATTACAATATATGTTATATATTCTGTAGCTTTCTATTTTTATGTTTTTTTAACTTTTCTCACTATTCTCTCTAATTCAAACTGAGCTGTGTAACTGCCTTATTCGGGAGGTATAGTACTTGCTCTGTTATTTATAGAACAATGGGGAAAAGGCCCTAGCTTCAAAATAACATTCCCTTTTCTCAGCTCTAGGGAGTAAATCTCGTACTTAAGATTATAGACAGTTACTAGTCTTGTCTCAAAATGTCAGTTGGAAAAACCATCTATCACATAACACATGGTCACCTTAATCCTTATGAGAAATTTCCAAATGACTGAGTATTTTGCCTGTAGAACCTAATTATGTGACCTATGTGTGACAACATTCTCTCATTGATCAAACTTTATTCAGACTCTCTTAAACACCTTTTCAACTAGCATTTACTTAAGAAATTCTATGTCCACTTCTGCATTGTCCTGTTTTAGCACAAATCTTTACTCTCTCTGTTTAAATAACTTACAAGTAGTTGTATTATATCTGTTTAGCCAGTCACCTATTGTTGATCATTTATATGTTAATTTTCTCTCTAAATTATAAATATTGCTACATTATATAATTTTGATGTATAGATACATAGATATTTTCTTTCATTATCCTATGTATGAAATTAAGCCCAAGAAAATGCTCTCTGAAAAATCACCTTTAATACCCCTAATGATATATCAGTATAGTTTTGTTTTCACTTATAAAAATCTTTTTTTAGCACTGGAATATTTTATTGCTTTCCTTTTTTAATTTAAATTTATTTTGTTATATATATTTTACGTCATTGTTCATTATTGTACAATATTAACTTTCTCTTCTCAGGTGTAGTCCTTGTAAAATTTCCACTACCAATTCACTTGTGTACCATCACTATAGTCCTTGTGCTATTCCCCTCTCCTGTTTTGAGTCCTCTCTCTCCTACCTGTCCTATAGAATGTCTCTTAATTTATAACTGCCTGCTAATTTTGGTTTTTAATATATTTGTATTTTTTTCCTGATCCTTTATTTGGTTGCCTATATTCCTCCTATAGGTGAAACCATCTGATAGTTTTCTTTTTCCTACTGACTTATTTCACTGTGCATAATCCCTTCCAACTCTATCCATGTTGCTGTGAAAGGCATGAGTTTACCTTTTTTGATGGCTGGGTAGTATTCCTCTGTGTATATATACCATACATATCTTTTTGATCCAGTCATATATTTGGGGGCATTTGGGTTGTTTCCATGTCTTATGTAGTGTAAATAGTGTTGCAGTAACATAGGGGTGCAAGTATCCTTTTAAAGTAATGTTGTTGTGTTCTTTGGATAGATTCCTAGAAGTGGAATTGCTGGGTCATAAGGTAGCTCCATTTTCAGCAGTCTGAGGAATCTTCACACAGCTTTCCATAGTGGTTGGACCAGTTTGCATTCCTACACAGTAGTGTAGGGGAGTTCCTTTTTTTTCCACATCCTTGCCAACATTTGTTGTTGCCTGATTTTTTAATATGTGCCATTCTCACTGGTGTAAAGTGGTATCTCATTCTGGTTTTGACTTGCATTTCCCTGATTATAAGTGATGTTGAACATCTTTTCATATACCTGTGGGCCATTTGCATTTCTTCTTTGGAAAAGTGTCTGGTTAGCTCTTCTGCCCATTTATTGACTGAGTTGTCGATGTAATCCTAATAAAAATCTCAATGACATTATTTAAAGAAATAAAACAAATATTGGTGAATTTAACTAATCTTTGAGAAAGGAACAAAGACTATGCAATGGAACAATGACAGTTTGTTCAATAAGTGGTGGGAAAACTGAACTCTATAGACCACATGCATAAAGAATGAAACTAGACTATTACCTCACACCATGCAGAAATACTAACTCAGATAAAATAATTGAACATAAGACCTGAAACCATAAAATACATGGAAGAAAATATAAGTAAAACACTACATAACATACATCTCAATAACATCTTTAAAGACTTACCTCTCCCCCCAAAGAAAAAAGTAAAGGAAAAGATCAACACCTTGGATTACATGAAAATAAAAAGTTTTCAAACTAACCAAAACAAAGAGACACCCTACCAATTGGGAGAAAATTTTTGTACTCCATATAACTTATAAGACTGATCATAAAGATCTACAAAGAGTTCACACAACTCAGTAAAAATCATTTTTTGAATCCAGTATTTATTAAGCACCCACTTGAATGGTGTTTAGTGGTAAGCATTTACTAATGTAATTAAAGTTACTGTGTCTAGACTTTCAATAATCTAATAGTTAGAATAATTTTTATAAAGACAATAATGAATAAACCAATCATAGACTGGAGAATTTGTCCCACTCAGGTGAAACCTCATTATAGTAGGAAATCAGATAATAGTGCTTCATGATTTCAATTTAGGAAATGTGATTTTTGTTTGTTTAAAATTGAGTTCCTAGATTGAGAAAAAAACAAAAGTGCAAATGTCTTATTATTGGAGGTAACATTGGCTTTTGTTATTGTTAGCATTTTGAAAGTAAAAAAATACTTTTTTTTTTTTTTTTACTGAAACCCACTAGGTAAAACTTACTAATGACTGCTTTCTTCCTTACTCTTTTATTTTCCTTTTAATGAAAGAAAAGCTCATTCTATCAACTGTTTTATTTAGAGAAAAAAAATCTCAATAGAAACACAGTGAGAAATTTTGTCAGTATCTAGATATCCCCTAAGTAGGTTATGGAAACATGTTTTCTAGCATAATGATATGTCACTGAGACTAAAAATTGTAGGGTTTTTGTTTGTTTTTTGCTATATAACTGCAGCTGAGACATAATCATGAGGAAGTGCTTTTCTCTCCTTTTAACTTTCCAGAGTCTCACATTTAAATAAAGAGAACATAAACAATGAGGATTACACTGTTCTTTCTCTTCTTGAATTTAAAAAGACCAGTAAAACATTGACTGAGACTTTAGAAGTGAAGAATTGCTGACCTCTGTTATTTGTAAAAGAAGGACTACCTGATATTCTACAAGTTTCAGTAATTGCTAGATGAGCAGATGTCAAACACAGATAAATCTATGCTCGCTGAGTCATATATACATTTGGAAGAGGAGTTCCAAAAGTTCCAAAAGTTAGGAAGGGTGAAAGAAAAGTTTAGAGAATAGATATTTGAAAAAGAAAACATTTTTGTTCTTTTTTTTTTTCTCTTGAATTTTAAGTTTTCGGTTTTACAATACTCCAATGTTTGCTGTGGGTTTTTCATGTATGACTTTTATTGTGGTGAAGTAGTTTCTTTTTGTTCCTGGTTTTTAAGTGTTTGTTTTTTTGTTTTATCATGAATGGGTATTGAGTTTTGTCAAGTGCTCTTTCTGAGTCAATCAAAATAATTGTGTGTTTTCTTCCTCCTTCATTCCACTGATGGATACATTAAACTGATTTTCATATATTGATTCACCCTTGCATTCTATGACTAAATCTCACTTGGTCATTGTGTATAAGCATTTTTAAATGTTGAATTCTATACTGTAGCATTTTATTGAGGGTTTTTGTATAAATGTTCATAGGGAATATTGACATACAGTTTTCTTCCATCTTTATCTGGCTTTGGTATCAAGATTATTATGCTGGTCTCCAAGAATGAATTATGGGATGTCCCCTGTTGTGGAAAAGTTTGAGAAGGATTATTTAGTTGTTTAAATGTTTAGTAGAATCCTCTATTATGCCATAAGTTTCAAGGTTTTCTCTGTTGGGAGATTCTTCAATCTCCTTAGTTGTTATTTTATTCTTCAGTGTCTTCAAATCACTATGCAGTACTCTCTGGAGCATTTCTTGCAGTGCAGCTGTGATGGTAACAAACTTCCTCAGTTTTTATTTAACTGGGAGTGTTTAAAATCCTTCCTTACTCTGAAGGATAAATTTTACCAGGTATAAGATGTTTGACATTTTTTCTTTTAACATTTGAATATAGTGCCCTTGTGAATACCTTGTATTCACCAGTTTCTGGTACAAAATCTGCTGATCTCATCAAGTATTCCTTCTATGTGATGAAGATACTTCTCTTGCTGCTTTCAAGATTCTCTCTCTTTGTCTCTTGTTAAACACTGAACATTTAAATCTAACAATGTGATAACTCTGGAAATCATATTGTCCCACTTCCTGAGGAGCTTTTTTTTTCCTGTTTTTTGTTTGTTTATTGTCTTTTTTGTTGTTATAATAAGTTGTCTCTTGCTAAGTATCATCCTAAGGTACAATCTTAAGGTCTTCTTGGGTTTTCTATGAGTTCTTCTCTGGACATGTATAGTTACTTTTAAACTTTCCTGTATGAGAAGTTGTTTCTGAATGCCCTAGTCTTTAATGTCTGACATCCAAAAGAGGAAAATGAAGAGAGGAAAAGTCATGAATCTTTAAAAGTCCCTGAATGTCACGTCAACCTGAAAGGAAAGGCATGTGATAATGAGGTAGGTGCAATAAAAATGGTCATTAGTCTCTTTGCACCCCTGTGATTAAATGCAGCAATCAGCAACCACAGCACAGATCCCCAGTTTTGAAGGAAAGAGTCCTTTTTGCCTATTTGGATCTTGGAATCTGTGAGAATAGCTCCCAACACATGTGCAAAGCTACCTCCCATATGACGCTGTCAGGAAAGGGAAAGGGATAGTAATACTTTGCTAAAAGATGAATTAGGCCAAAATTCTTTTTTAAGATTTTTTTTCTTATGCACACAAGAGCTGGGGTACAGGCCGGAGGCATGGGAGGTGAGAAGATTCACCAGAAACAGAGTGGGGAACAGACAGAACAGGCAAATCAAGCAAAATATACTGCCAAGGGGAGCAGCAGCTGTGCCATGTGCTGCAGTGCTACACAGAAGCCCCACGGTGTGGCACTCAATCGCTTGCACCACCAGAGAGGCCCTGAATGAGGCCAAAATTAACCACCATTTATGGTAATCCTTCCCATGGAAGTTGCACACCTTCAGTGTGCAGCTTTAGACTTGTTGTAAAGTCATTACATAAATAGATTCTGCTAGAAGGAAAACAGATTTCTGATGCTCCCTACTCTGTTGTCTTAGCTTAAAAATTTATTCATACAAACTTAAGAAAGAAATCATGCTTTCACTTACAAGTAATTCATATTTCAACACATTATTAGACAGAGATGTTTAATTTTTTTCTCACTGTTGAACAGCTACCTTCTACATTATTTGTGTTTTTGATAGCTAGGGCAAGTGGGAATATCATAAGATGTTTTTAACATACTTTGGAGATTAAGAGAGGATGAGAGAAAATGAGAAAGAATGATTACAAGGAATTTATGTGAGGAACATTATTTAGTAGAGTCTGCACAGGTTTACACAGTATGACTTCTACTTATTCATGTTGCTTTTTTGTCAATGATATGTTTTGTTAGCTATTGAATATATTTTGCAGTAAGTTTCCATCTATAACATACTTTTAATATCCAACTGCTTGCTTTTAAATAAATTTAATTTCTTTTCTATATCTTCTTGTGTATGGATTTGTTATTCCATACATTTGTAGTTTTCCTCTGCTCCATGACCACTTAGCAAATTCCTATGTTTCCTTTAAGATTTAGCACAAATATCATTATAAAAATGTACCTACATTTCCTTCCTTCTCTATGCAGAGTTAGTAATTCTTTTTGTTGCTTTCATTTTCCAAAATTTGTTCATGCTTCTCTACTTCATTATGGTCCTGCACAAACGCACAAATTTCCCATCTGTCTTCCTGTTAGACCAAAATAATATCTTTAAAGGAAGACTCTGTCCTATACATATCAACTTGCTGATAAGAAGGAGGCAGGCTCAGTAAATAGTGAGAAAGAATTAGTAAGCAATTTCCCTTTTTTGTATTACAAAGGAGTCAGGAATTTTATTAAAAAATATAGCCATCATAAAAATAAACTAACAAGTTAGATTTGTGATGAAAAGTAATTTAAAAGTAAGCACATTTTGAAAGATTGTCAATATTAGGAGTTAGGAACTATATTGACTTCCTGTGTAATTCCAAATTAACCAAAAGTAAAGTACATCAGGCTTCCCTTGACCAAATAATCAGGAGACTCAGGGTCTATTCCATTCTAGCTTTGTTATTAGTTAGCGGTGTGATTTTAACAAAAATATTCATCTAGGGCTCTATTTTCTTACTAGCAAAATTAAGGGGTCATGTTATTCCCTTGCTATGTGAAAATCCTATTAAATAAACCATTTCCTTAACTTCTAGGAAAGTGAACTGTAGTCTGATTGCTGTCTTTCCAGAAAAGAAGTGACAGCAGAGACTTACAAATGCATTTTGAATTCCCTAATGATCCAAAGTTAAGAAGGATGGAGCACATAGGATGTTGAGCAAAACAAATGCTTTTTATTACTTTTGAACCCCAGGGAGAGAGAGAATGCTGTCTTGAAAATCTTTAGACTACTCATGTAAAATAGTGAGTTTATGAAATCAATTTATTACCATTTGTAGGGAACAACTCTCATGGAATGACAATGAAAGAGAATTAACTTATCATTGGTAAAAGCCAAGAGTCAGCAAGAATGAATTTATTAACTGAGGCCATGGTTATATATTTGAAAAGACACCTTTGCCTTAATTTAATGACATTTTTATGCTGTGTGGAAATAGAAGATGGTAGAGAATATGAATAAAGACTTAAAATTGAAATGAGAAATTTTCTTAAGTTTGGAAATAATAAAAGGGTTAGATACTAAAAGGATAATTCTTGAACTGATAAGGAACTTGAGAGATGGAAAGTTCTGTAATTCTAATTGTGAAAAGGGGTATGTGGTATTACATCAAAGCCCTCAGGTATAGAGAGTGGCCAATGCATAAATCACAGAGGTTTTGTTAAGTTTGTAGTCATGAATGCCATGGGGTAAATGATTTGCCCTTAATATGTTGTCACTTTTCAGTTTAGTGAGCTATGGTTTTGTTTTGGAACTGCATGATTGATTTCTTTGTTTGGGAAGAATTTCTAGTGAGAAATGTTTTCTTAGTTTTCAAAAATGAAATCTTAACAATGAAAGGTTAGCTAATGAAGCAACTTAGAAAAGAGGCTGATGTATGTATGAATTGTCTAGTACTGTGGAAGGATGCAGAAAGATTTTCATGACCTTTAGTCTGTCAGCAATAAATATAGTACCATCTCTTCTGATAAAGTGAGTACACCTCCAAGAGATTGACTTTCTTGTTTATAAGTCCTTTGCCCAAGGCAGATGAGTGGAGTTCTGGTATATATATCTCACTAATCAACGACATGAATGTCTTGGAAAATAGTAAATCCATTTCTGGATGTCTTGGGATAAATGGAAGTATTTGAAGACATAGAGAAGCAGAAACCTAACTGACTGGTGCTCAAGTAGTTTTAAGAAAATCTGTAGAGATAAAACACGCAGGGAAATTACAAATAAGTTAAGAAGTAAAGGATAATAGGGATACACATTGTGTTGATTCAGAGAATCAAACTATAGAGTTCAAGACAGCAAGTTAGAATTCTCTTCGGGTTCCCTGAACAACCTTATACATTTTCAATCACCTCTTCAAATTAGAAAGATGACATATGTTCATCTTTAGTAATGAGCACCATCTAACATCCAATCATTTTTCCAGTTTCACACATTTGCTAACTCAAATTCCTTTAAATGGGATACCAGGCCTTAATTATTCCATAATTACAGAAAAGATTACATCCTCACTACTCAGGAAAAATTTTCTTCCACTAAATATTTTTTCTTTAGATTAAACTTAGGTATATACAGTTATTTTTTTTTCTTTATTTACATATATTTGACATCAATTGTGGTTCCCATGGATTTCCCACCACCATTTCACCAGTGCACCATCACCTCAGTTCCTTGTGCTCTTTCTGCCTTCAACCCATTCCTTCCTCCCTCCCCCACAAAGTGTCCTGGATTTATTTTGTTGTGATTATCTCCCTAATCTAGGAGTCATATTGCTACTGACATTTCTTTGATGCATGATGATATGTATTTCATAGTTTAAGATTTCTAGGAATTGGGGCCTCCCTGGTGGTGCAAGGGATTAAGCACTGCACTATGAAGCATCCGCAGCCACTGCAGCATGAGTTCCATCCCCAGCCAGGGAGGTGACCCACATGGTGAAGCAGACCCTCTTGCCTGGCCTGCTGCTCCCCAGCAGTGTATTTCAGTAAATCTGCCTGTACTCCTCCTCACTCTGTCTCTAGTGAGTCCTAACACCACCCACACCTCTGACCTGTACCCCAGTTCTTGTCTGTATAAATAAAATTAAAAAAAAAAAAAAGATTTCTAGGAATCACACCTGGTGTGACAGTCAAAGGAGTAAATTCGTCAATAAATTTGAAAGCCCTCAGGATGCTTATTTAGGGGATGAGTGAGTATGTGTGTATTATGTGTGCCAGTATTCTTTCCTAGGAATACAGCTATGCTGCTACTATATATAATTACTCAGTTTCCAAAGTCTATTAACTGCTTAAGATGATTATCATTAGCAGCTATTAAGCATGCTGTTTTTAATGATTTGCACTTTTCACTGGGACACAATTAAATTTTACCATTTGGTCCATGAATCTATTTCCCATTGTGATGTAAAGACTACCAGGGTCACCTACATATCAGTGAATTGTTACAAACAGGAATTCTGAGTGTAGAAAACCTGAATCTGGGCCTCCATGGTGGTGCAGCAAGTTGAGTACCAGACTGTGAAGCATTGCGGCACAGCAACGTGAGTTTGATCTGACCAGGGAGGTGACCCACATGACAGAGCAGACCTCTCCTGCCTCACCCACTACTCCCCTCAGCAGTGTATTTCAGTCCATCTACCTGATTTGCTCCCCACTCTGTCTCTGGTGAATGGTCTCACCTCCTGTTTCTCTGACCTGTACCCCAGCTCTTATATGCATAAATAAATCAATCTTAAAAAAAAGAAAAGAAAACCTCAATCTTTTGTATTGGCCAGTGAGCCTGACTGCCCTTTGATTTGGTAGGTAATACCAATCTATCAGCTTTAAAACTGTGTTGTTCATTTTGCAAACATTTTTTTAAAAGGTTTCCCATAAGATGCTTCTTACAACAAGCTATGCAGAAACATGAGAGATTGTGGATAACCCCAATGTGATTATCTTAAAACTTTTTTACTAAATGTATATTTTCATTGTTATAAAATGACTATTCAGTGAGGAAATACTTATTTTACATAGAGCACTTGCAGCTATCTTATCATCTGAGCTTTTCATAACCACCAGAGATTTCACTTCAGAGTAGACTGAGATTTGTTGACAATCCTGCCTGTGGCAGTGGCAAAATTATTGACCGAAATAGGGGCTGCTCTAACAGCTAATGTTCCCTAAATTCAAATCACATGGTATACAATCATTAAACCTAATTAAGATGGTATTCAAATCCCACCCTAGCGGTTGTATCACTGAATTGGACTTTTGACTCACAAGAAATATTAATGCCTTCCTGTCTATATGTAAAAGACTCTTAATCTTCATAGAATCGTACATTTTCCTCTATATGATTCCTGCTTAATTATAGACACTAAGTAATATCTAGAATTGGGAGATTTATGATAGTTCTCTATGATTTACTGTCAAATCTTCTAAAGTATAGGGTTACACCACCTCAGAGCATCACATCCACCATCAAGGTACACAATTTATTCCTGACTAAGATTTTTCCTTTTGAATTAATGTTTTTGAGTCCTTTGAGTAGATTCTTATCTAAGACATACAGCAGAGAAAGGAGGAGAGGAGCCAGAACAGGGGAGGAAAGATGTAAGGATATAAATAAATAAATTTTAATATAAAATAAAAATCAGGTTTAGTGACTCCAACACTCTCCCCACCCCCACTAATGCTGACACTCCAGATAAAGCTTTGAGTCATGGCTGGGTCCACAGTTGGACCTGCTCTTGGTCACACTCACCTCTGTTCTCTGACTCACTGGTGCTGGCTTTTCAGTAGTTGGCTTACTTCATGATTCTGCAGAGCAGGGCCAGTACACATGTTTTTCTCTCTCCTTAGAATACACTGCCTTTTCTCAGTACTCATAAGCTGAAAAGTACTCCACAAGTACTCCAATGCAACTTTCCCAGGAGAGCCTTCTATCATAGGCTAGATGGTGTTTTCTATAAGTTCTCAAATATCCTATAGTCATTCTGTTACAGGGCAGGGAGAGGAGAACCCCAGAACCCCCAAACCTGCCCTCTCTGAATGGGTTCTGCCATCTGCCGCATTAAGACAAACATATAAGACCTTTAATGGAAAGGAATTTTAATACAATTAGGGTACAATACAGAAAGAATATAGTTACTAAATTAAGCATCCGAAGTTACCCATCTCCTTGAGGGTAAAAGTCCAGTCAGATAGGATTGGCGCAAAAGCCTGCCACACTTCTAAAGGACCTTTCAGTAGAGACCCATAGAAAAGGGTCAGAAAGAGTCAGACAAATCTGGGAGGAAAAGAGCAAAATCAAAATCAAGATGAAAGCTTGTTAACCTCCCCACGGGTCTCTCACCCACATCTGTTCCAACCAGTCCAAGACCAAAAGGCAAGCACAGTTTCTTCACATGTCCCTCTGCTCCACGTACCTCCTCCACATCTCCTTGCTGTTCTCCATCCTGCTTCCTTCTTCCTTCCTTCTGTCCTCTTATCTCCTCTCTCCAATATCTTCTTATCCCTGCTCAGCTCCACCCACTTAGGGTGGAACCAGGATTCTGGAACTTCTCCCTTTCCTGGGGACCACCCTGTTACAATTCCTTTAGCTGCAGTGTCAGTCAATAAGTCAATCAATAAGTTCCAAGTAGGGTGCACATTCCTTGGGGACAAGGACCAGATCACATCTGCCTGGTTCTCCACTGATTCTTCAGTACCTAGCAGAAGGTACCTAGGGAGGGTACCTAGCAGGCACACAGTAGGAGGTTTAAAAACAAACAGACAAGCAATAGTTGCTATTTTAAAATAATTGCAATTGAAAGAAAAATCTTAAACCATTTATCAAAATGTGTGTGATGCAAGTAGGTATTACTTAGAGGTAACTTGATAGTTTTAAGGACTATTTATGAGTTGCTTTGGTTAAGGTAAAATCTTAACTGTTTTAAAAGAGAGCTTAATAAAAAAATAAATAAATAAAAGAGAGCCTAAGATAGTTCTGCTTAAGTCAGATAGATTTCTTTGAAACAGCACAGTGGTGAGTGGTTTGAACTTTACAGGACAGCTCAGGTTATCACTGTTTCCCAGGAAGATAGAAAATGTAAAAGGACAGCCCAAGAAAGGTTGCTTATTTTTAAAGGGTACATACAGAGTTGTGTACAATATTTAGTGACTTAAAGCTGTAAACAAGGCCATCTAAAGTGCAGGAAGAGAAAAGGATCCTTTGGAACTATGGTTTCTCCAAATGAAGCTACTTTGAGCTTGATACTAATAGAGAAAAGGAAGTTGCAGGTCACATTTTAATAAAATATAACTTCAGAAGTTAAAGAGAAACAGCAGCAAATCCAAAGAAATCAGAGAAATAAAATAATGAAAAACAGTAAAAATAAGGGTAAATTTAATGAAAATCACTGTAGTTCTTGGATAAAATTAAGGAAATTGACAACCCTCTGGCAGAAAAGATACAGAAAAAAGTGGACATGAACCAAATAAATTAGCAATGAAGAAGACAGTTTTACAGATGTATTCTTTATTAAACTAAACTGTGAAATGATTCCTTGTATGCCAATGATTTTCAATATCTAGATGGAATAAATTTACAAATAAATATTTATACAGAACTCAAGAAATAAAAAAGCTTTAAATAAATCAAAATGTGAGTCAAAGTCTCACCACTAAAGAGAGACTAGGCTGAGAATATTTTTCAGGTAAGTTTTCCTAACTCTCCAAGGCATAATTATTTTTTATATAAACAAGTGATTTCTAAGAATAGAAAATGTTTTTAGACTACCTATAAAGTACTTTTATGGAGCAGAAGAAACTATCTCAAGCCTAGACAACAATGATACAAGAAAAGAAAATTACATGCAAACATCATTAAATAATATAAATGTATATGTTGGAATACAGAAATAAGGAAGCTAGTAGCCAGAGTCAGGGAGGAGTTAAGTATTTCTGAGCAAATAGGAGAAGACAGTGATAAATTTGGGGGAATACTCAGGAAATTAGTAGATAAGGATAGAAGAAAGAAGTTTTGTCTTGCTTCATCCTTGAGACATTTTATTTTGAAATTATTATAGATTCAAATGTAATTATAAGAAATAATACACATAAACTGTGTACTTTTTACCCCAATACCCCCAATGCTAACTTCTTATAAAACTAAATTATAATATAACCATAATATTGATGTGGACATATTCAAAATATATATCATTGCTTTTACAACAAAGATGTTTCATGTTCTTTAATAGTGGCACTTGCTTTTGCTTTTGCTTCACCCTTCTGAATCCTTAGCAACCACTAATCTGTTCTCCATACAAGGACTTTTTAATTTAAAAAATATTGTGTAAGTGGTATCCTACAGTATATAAACTTTGGGGATATTTTTTACTCATTATGATTTTTCTCTGTATCCATCCAGGTGATTGTATGTATTGGGAGTGAATGTGCCAGTTAGATCACTATCACTGTTCATTTTCATGCATTATCTATTCATTTTTATTGCTGAGTAATAGTCCATGATATGAATGTAGCACCGTTGTTTATTTGCTCTCTGAAGGACATTTGGGCTATTTAAAGTTTGGAACTATTAATACTAAAGTTAATTTGTATGGAAGATCCCAAATAACCAAAGCAATCTTGAGAAGGAAGAACAAAATTAGAGGCATCACTGTATAATTATCAAAAGAGTATGGTATTAGCATACAATTAGACAAAAATCAGTGGGTGGAACTTTGTGTAGCTTCTCTGATGTGGGTAATTCAACAAAGAACCTGCCTGAATCCTTTCTGATATCACCCAGAATGTCTGAGAGAGTTGAAGAACCTTGTAGATGAGGAAGAGATAGGATCTCATTTTCCTTTAATAGAGAACAGGATCAAGGCAATTAAAACCATACAAATTAGATCACAGAAAGACAGTGTTATAAAAATGACCTTTTCTGTCCCTGGAAGAGGGTGACCAAGAAAGGCACAAGAAGAAGAGGACTCTAGATTTAAAAGATCTCTGGGACCCTCAAGAGTATATAGTTGTGTTAAAGATTCCTGCTAACAAATTATTCGTGTGCTGCTGTGATATAACAAGACTTAATAGGATAGGGTTTCCCAAGTGTCAGGTAAGGACTAGGGTCACAGAAAATAATTCACAAGAGAAAACTAAGACCCATCATTGACAGTCATGACAGAATGCAGACCAAGATTTGCATTCTCTTTAGGCTTTCATTGGATAGGACAGAAAAGACATTAAAAGTCTAAATTTTGGGGGCCTCCCTGGTGGTGCAATGGGTTAAGTAAGGCACTATGAAGCAGACTGCAGTCACTGCAGCACGGGTTCAATCCCTGCTGCCGGCCCGTGAGGTAACCCACATAGCAAAGCAAACCTCTCCTGCCTGGCCCACTGCTCCCCTCAGCAGTATATTTCAGTCCATCTGCCTGTACTGCTCCCCACTCTGTCTCTGGTGAATTCTCTCACCCCCAACACCTCTGGCCAGTACCCCAGCTCTTGTATGCATAAATAAATCTTTTTTAAAAAGTCTAAATTTTGGGTGAGAGGCTTAGACTACCTTTTAATAATTTTGTGTCAAATATGCAAAATTGACCTTGCAAGTCCCAGGGTTTTTTTAAAGATTTATTTTTTATTTATTTAAACATCCAAGAGCTAGAGTAAGGTTAGAGGTGCACAGGTGAGGTGGGGGTGGGGGCGTAAGGATTCACCAGAGACAGAGTGGGGAGCAGAACAGGCAGATCAACAGAAGTACACTGCTGAGGGGAGCAGCGGGCAAGGCAGGAGAGGTCTGCTCTGCAATGTGAGTCCCCTCCCTGGCCAGGGATCAAACTCGTGCTGCTGTGCCATGGATGGTATAGAAACCCCACGGTGCAATGCTTAACCCTTGTGCTACCAGGGAGGCCCATAAGTCCTTGTTTCAAAGTTTCTGTAATAGTTATGTGATTTCTATTAGTGCATGGTCTGCTGGGGGGAAGAAAATAACTGCTGTTCATTATAGTACTTCTGTATTTACAACTATCTTTTTAAGAATGAAAAGATTGGAAAACAATTGCATTCATGGTTAAAATATGGAGAATTAAGATATTTCCATTAGAAGAAAATAGATTATTTTTATACTTTTCAGTGTTACCTGCCTTCTCTGAAAATTATTGAAAATCATTAAAACTTGTTCTAAGACTTTCTTGAGAGGTCTAAATCCCAGCAACATGCCTGGGTTTTTAAGCAGTTTAAATAAATGGATGGAATTTAGTAGTGCTTTCAACTTCTGACACTTCACTGCAAAATGAATACCAAATTCTAGAGTTGTCTTTTTGTAGCCTCTCAAAATGGCACACCAATTTTGATTTGCTGTAGCACATATGCGATAATTTATATAAATGACAGGAATATGGTTTCATTGAATGATAATATCTTTGAATAAGTCACTTTGAAATTAAGTTACTTCATTTATAAACAAGGTTCATAATATCTGACCATTAGTCCTGTAAAGAGTGAAGATTAGGAATGAATGCTGAGTAATGCACCCCCAGAATAGATGAGCAATACATCAGTATCTTAGCTATAACCTTGAAAGTAATGTTTTGTATATATTGCAAACATGTTCCTATTTTTTTTTTTTACAAAACCACATCATTAATACTTAACATTTACTTTGTTTCTGTGGCTTTATGTTTGATAACACTAACTACTCATTCTTATGTTTCCACAAGAGTCACAGTTTTTGAAGATTCATTGTTTACCATCTGTTAAGAGAACGACAATGAAAAGCTTTGTAAGAGTTATACTTTGGTTTTATGACAAAATTCTGGCTAACCATAATTAATAAGAAAAAATTGTAAGTTTTATTTTTCAGTGACCATTCAAATATTTATCAGTCTTGAGAATTTTCTGAGCAGTATGTGATTGAATGTGAGCTAGATTAGATAGACAGCAACTGGATAAATTAGGAATGGAAGAGTGTTGATTTGTAATTATATATTGGACATTTATCAATACAAATACTATTAAAAGAAAAGCAAACCATTTGGAATAATATAGCAGGCTGATAGGCTGATGATAACAACAAAAATAATATTTTGGAAAAGATAATTTATTGAATATGACATTTGGCTTTTTCTCCCAAATATGGAAAAGGTTGTATTTCCTGTCGTTACAGTGGGATGAAGGTTAGAATGGAATAAAGTTGAATCAAAGAGGAAAAGTAATCTTGTATCTGAAATGGTGGACAAAATCCATACTTGCTGAAATTTATTAAACTTACTTTATATAGGCAGATATACTTGTTGGGAGACATAATTGCCATAAACCCTGAGTGTTCTTGCATGTTCTTTCTGGGGATGCCAGAGGTTAGAAGAAACTAACCTCTCTTAACCTAGGTCACGTCTCATGGTTATGTTTGCAACACATAACCTTGAGGGAGGACGTAATGTCTCTCCCCAAAGAGCAAGATTGCTTTCTTCTATAAAATCATTGATTATCTTAAGCTCAGTGTTATCCTCCTGTAATGAAACCCAAAGACAAACAAATATGCACATGCTCAAATACACACGAATTATTGCAAAGTAATGAAGTAATGGAGAGTCTGTGTATCAATATATGAGTAGATGTGTGGACAGGTATAGTCCTCCTGGGAGTGCCATGTGACAGTATCTAGTTCAAATGAAATGCACAGGACTCAGTAATTTTGCTGGAATGATTCAGCTCTTTCTAAAACAAGAATAAATGTTAACAGGTTGTTTGATCATCCATATTTCAGAAACCCGTGAGAATATCCATTATAGTGTTGGTTTTGATGACCTGAGATTATGTGAGTGTCTTTTTATGAGGGTAGAAAGGTGAAACATGAAGGATACACATCATGGACTTCAATGTTACACTTAGAAGCAAGAAACTAAATATGTACCTGATGATATGAAGAAAATATAAAGACTTAATACTAAATGAAAAAAGTGTTATTAAACTCTATAATACAGTACTACTTGTGTTACATTAAATATATATACACATAAAGCTTATAATTAAAAGAACCGATATACAAGAGGATTATTAGTATAACTGTGCTCAAGATTAAAAGGACATACGTACTTGTATATGCTAAGTTACAGATTCCAGCAGCCCCAACAGATGTTGTGGATGGTTTAGACTTGCTAGGGTTTATCCAGTCCTTCTGATGAATTCCCATTCTCTTTTCAAAAAAAATTATTGTGGGCCTCCCTGGTGTGCAGCGTGTTGAGCGATGCACTGTGAAGCATCCACAGCACAGCAGTGAAAGTTCAATCCCCATCCAGTGAGGGGGCACACAGGGCACAGCAGACCTCTCCTGCCTCACCCACTGCTCCCTTCATCAGTGTATTTTAGTCAGTCTGCCTGTTCTGCTCCCCACTCTGTGTCTGGTGAATCCTCTTACCTCATGCGATTCTAGCCTGTATCCCAGCTCTTATATGCATAAATAAATCTTTTTTAAAAATTATTGTGCTTAACAAATTTTAAATATACAAACATTGTTAACTATAGTGACAATGTTGATGACAGATCTTTAGAGCTTATTCATATTAATTTTATATACCTGTTGACTAATAGCTTCCATTTCTAAATTACAGCAGTTAGTAACCACCGTAGCAGTCTTCATTTTTATAAATTTGACTATTTTAGATTCCACATGTAAATGAAATTATGTAGTATTTGTCTGTGTCTGTTTCACTTGCCATGTCCTGAAAAATCCAAAAATATTGTCACATATATCTGCTGGCCATTTGTATATCTCCTATGAAGAAACATCTTATTCAATGTGAAGCTACTAGCAGGGGAGATGGAGTGGACAGAGCAAAGAGAGCCAAGGGAGTCCAATGCACGATGGTGGAGAAAATCTTGGTGATGTGGTGGTAAAGCTATACCCCTAAATAATATAGTTACTGCAAAGGATTTCAATTTAAAAATAGTAAATAAATGCAAAAATAAAAAAAGGTAAGGAATAAAGAAAACATGTTTAGGTAAGTCTTTTGTCAATTTTAAAATTAGATTGTTGGATTTTTTTCCTATTATAGAAGTTCTTTATATTTTGACATCAACCTGTTATCAGACATATATTTCTGAATGAACATTTCCCCTATTTTGTAGGTTGTCTTTTTACTCCACTAATTGTTTCCTTATGGTGCAGAGATTTTTTTTTTTTTTAAGTTTGATGTGGTCTGACTTGCTCATTTTTATTTCTGATGCCTGTATCATATTCAGGCCTATATCAGTCATTCATATATTATTGCCAAGATCAATGTCATAGAGCTGTTTTTCCTGTTTTCCCATATGTCTTGTAGGAATTTTATGCTTTCAAGTCTTACCTTTAAATCTTTAATCCATTTTGAGTTGATTTTTGTGTATGATGTGAGAGAAGGCTCCAATTTCATTCTTTTATATGTGGATATTTGGTTTATCCATTGCCATTTGTAGAAGAAATTATTTTCCCCCATTGTGTATTCTTGGCCCCCCTGTTTAAGATCAATTGATCATTTATGTGGGATTTATAACTTGGTTCTCTGTACTTCCATTGATCTTTGTGTCTGTTTTCTTGCCAATATCATACTTTTTTTGCTTACTGTAACTTCATAATATGTTCTCAAACAAGGAAATTTAATGTCAGCTTTTTTCTTTCTCAAGCTAAATATGACTATTCATGACTTTTGAATTGGTTCCATATGAAGTGTGGAATTGTTTTTATCTATTTCTGTAAAAATGTCTTTGGTATATTTATAGGAGTTGCATTAAATTTGTAGATTACTTTGGGTGCTATGGACATTTTAACATTAATTCTTCCAATTCATGAATGCTGAAATTCTGTGTCTTGTTTTATGTATCTCATCAGTTTTTCATTATATAAATCTATTTATCTTTAGTTGTTTACCCCTAAATATTTTCTTATTTTTCATGCTATCATAATAAGTTATGTTTACTCCTAAGTATTTATTATTTTTCATATTATCATAATTGGTATTGTTTTCAAATAGAGTGTTGTTACTTAATAGACATACAGTGGATATTTGTAAGTTGACCTTATTTCCTGCAACTTCACTGAATTTATTCAGTAGTTTAAGCAATTTTTTATGTTATCTGTTAGATTTTCTATATAAAAATTTATGTGTTTTGCAAACTGGGATAATTTCTTCTCCCTTTCCAATTTGCTTCTCTTGTACTTCTTGTCTACAGGTATGCATTACTTTAAAACATTTCAGTGAATGATTACTGCATATATGATGGTGGTCCCAGCAGGCTATAATTTTACATAGGTATGGAGTAGGCTCTCTTATCCAGGTCTGTGAAATTAGATCTATGACTTTTATGACAAAATTATATAAGGATGCCTTTCTCAGGATATGTTTCCCTTGTTAAATGACATATGCTCATAATTTCTCATGCTAGGGCTTCCACTAATATGGCAAGCATAAATTGTGAGAGTAAGGATCCTTGTATTTATTTTGATTTTAGAAGAGAAGCTTCCAGTTTTCCACTGTTGACTATGATTTCAGCTTTTCATACATGATCTTATTTTCTATCTATTATTAGTTCAATGATAGAGTTTATCTTAAAAGTGTATTGAATTTAGTCAAACACTTTTTTTGCTTCCATTTAGAAGATTTTATATTTTTCACCATGAAGTAATTGAGCCTTAACATTTTTTTTAAAGGCTCTTTTACTGCCATCTAAATAACTAGCCTCTTTAACTTCCTGTACTGTTTTCTGAGTAACCCCCTTTCCCAAGTTGATCTCACAAAGATGGGCTTGGGTGACTTGCTCAAGGTGATATTTTTAAATAGGAAAATAAAAACCTGCCCGGGTTAAACAAAAATAAAAAAAGAGATTGTACTTTGTTCTCTTGAGTGACCTTGTCACCCTGTTGGAGATCATTTAACCATATTCTTGAGGATTTACTTCTGAGACCTCTGTTCTGTTCCTTTGGTATTTATCTGTCTTTCTGCCAGTTCCACATTGTTTTTATTACTCTAGCTTTGTAATATGTTTTAAAATCAGGACATTTCAGATCCAACTTTGTTCTTTTTCAAGATATTTTTCAGGACTCTTATGTTAAAGTGTGACTTTTCCATGCATAGCAGAGACACTGGAAGATTCTTACTAGATATATATATGTAAAATCAAAACTGTTTAAACCTTGGAGGATTTCAATGGATAATTTATCTATTCACTTATGAAATATGCCCCATGCATTATTGTATGCCCTAGCCATGCAGTAGTGGCCACAGGGAAGCAGACCCTATCCTTGCCCTACAGTCATGGAACTTGGTTCAGCAACTTTTTGGAATGTGGATATAACCTAATATTTATGTTGATGTAAGAGATAGTTTGCCTCTCAAACTATATAGAGTGTAATTTCCTAATTTTTCAAGGGCATTCTCTTTGATGAGTTTTCATTAAGGTAAAGGGACATAACCGTTTTCTTTATAGGATATGTAAGCGTTCTGTAGATCTGAACTGAAAACAAAACACATGCCATTCTGTTATAACTATGAAATAAGACATTTTACTTTAACTTAAGCTTATTTTAAATTTAAATAATTGGTTTATTTCTTCCTCTAAATTCATGAAAGAACCTCTCATGCCCTAAAGAGTAGTGAGAACTGAGATATTTACTGACAGGAAGAAGAGGAATAGAATTAAATCCATGGTCTGCTATGTGGAAGAAGTGACTAAATTGTACTAAAATAGCTTTTTAAAGAGTAATTGTCTTACAAATTTGTAATTTGTAATTACTGGGAAATTCTCTGCCTAGGGGTTGAAAATAACACCTGAAGACATTTTGTTTTATTTAGAGGATTTTCATCGTGCAGATAAATTTTCCTTCAGAAGAGTTTTAAAATATTAAGAGCTACTTAAGGCTCCAACTGGGAAGTTGGGTGCCAGAGTCATGCTCAGATTTCTATTGTGTAACTCTCTACTGTATTAGGTTTTTGCTTAGAAATTAATTAACTCTTTGTGCCTCATTTTCACTTTTATGTATATTTTTTTCATTTCAGTGTGGGGATGATAACAATATATCTTCCTCACAGAATTGTTAAGAGTATTAAATAGGTTAATATTTAAAAAGCACTTATGCTGCCAAGGTGGAAGGGAGGATGAGAAGCAAAGTGTGGAGGGGGCCAAATAGACAGTGGTGGAAGACTGTAGTATCTTGCTGGTGGGTATGGTGTGGTAACATACATCTGAAAAAACGTAAACCTATAGCTCTGAATCATAAATGGTCTTATATATATAAAATTTTACCTCAAATAAAAACTAATGCAATTAAAACATAAGATATTTTATAAAGCACCTAGAAAATCCCCCAGCAAGCCTCCCTGTTAGTGCTAGGGGTTAAGGTGCATCACTATGAAACTTTCCACAGCCACTGGAGCACACATTTGATCCCCAGACAGGGAGCTGACCCACATGACACAGCAGACCTCTCCTGTCTTGTCTGCTGCTCCCCTCAGCAGAGTATTTCAGTCATTCTTCTTGTTCTGTTCTCCACTCTGTTTCTGGTGAATCTTCTCACTCCCAACTCCGCACCTCTGGCCTGTACCCGAGTTTCTTGTATGCATAGAAAAAGAAATCTTTTAAAAAAGAAAGAAAGAAAATGCCTTGGCAAATAGGATGCATTATATAAATGTGTGATTTATAAATAATAAATTTTTGATGTCCTTTGCTTTGTGTGCTTTCTCTATGTTGTTTTATTTGAAAATTTTGAGGTTCATAATAGAAGTGGAGGGATTTTCTTTAATGGAATTGGAGAAATACATGTAACACCAGAACTTCGGTTTTGCTAGAAACATTTGTAATATGGCATAGGTAATAACATAAAGGCTATCGATGTCCTCATTCAAATGTAATGTTTGGCTCTTGGTATTAATTTGTTTGTGTTTTTTGAAGGTTGTACTTTGTTTGGGGTGATTTGGGATTATGCCAAACTGAAATGACAGATCTCTATATATTTATGAGTTTATGAGAAATTGGGATAGGTTAATACTTTTGTCATGAGGCAGTCAGTATTCTAGAGATAGATAACCTTTTGTCTCTGGTTTGGTTTACTTTCCGCAAATTCTCCAAGCAGTGAAGTTGTCACAAAAGTATTTAGTGAGAGTGCACTCAAAGCTTCCTGTATGAAATATTCTTTCTTTGCATTGATCTGCATTTCAGAGGTTGGAGTTAGGACCCTGACAATGTGAATTACTTTTAAAAAGTGGATAGGCCATTTGTTGACTGAAATATTTAATTCTCCTTTCTGTGTGTGTGAATAGCTACAAAGCTTTAATTTTTAAAAATCTTAATTAGATCTGTGAAAATACCCTTAAAATGTCTGCATACCAAAAAACATGTTCAGTTTCATAAAATGCTTCAACCAAGATATAATAGCCTATCGAAACAATGACATGTTATATTGTATTAGTATAGCAAGAAAGCACCTAAGAAATGGCCTGATAAAGATTAGCTGCCAGGGTTTTGTCAAAGTTACAATAATATGAAAAAGATGGCACTAGCAAAAAGTCTAACTTCAGATTTTGGAAAATGCTTCCAATATTGAAGCTGTTTTGTCTTTGATTTTATTTTTTAGGTGATTGTTTCCCAAACTAGATGCTGAACCCCTAGTGAGACTGTGAAGATGTCGTGAATATTCTTGGTGATCAGAGCAGAAAAGATCCAAAAGCGGTAGGTAGCAGGAAGGCACTGACTGCCTGCAATTATACAAAGGAACCAGATGACCTCTCTCCTCTGGTCCCTCTCATAGTAGATCCAAAACAACATGCTTTCTTCCAGTCTTTTCTTCTGGACTTCTCCCTTACTGAAAGAGAGATGGGCACAGGTAACTTTCTCTTTATTTTTTTCTTCCTCTCCTTAATAATTATAGCTAATGACCAACTATTTTGTGACACGAGATAATGAAATGAGTACATTCAAAATTATTTCATTTAAAACTCAGCATGATTCTTATAGATAAATTTTTTTCCTCTGGTTTATAAAAGGAGAAGCTGTGGCTGGGGGAATTTTAGTCATTTCTATGAGGTCATTCAGCCAAAAAGAGATGTTTCAAATTTTGAACACAGGCAGCCTGAATGCAAGACCCACAGTCTTTCCTCTCCCCTGTCCTTTTGTTCTCTTATCCTGAATCTGACCATATGAAATGGTCTGTGCACCACTCCTTTATCATTATCAACTAGACTGTAGATGGGGAACAGGCCACCTGTGGGGTATCTCAGAGAGAGTATTCTTAGAAGCTTTTTTATATGACAAATATTTCCTACAGAGATAAAGAAATGTCCTCTAAAACCCTCAATCTGTACTTAAGGATTACTTTGTTTAATGAGAGAAATTACTATTTAAAAAATGGAATAGCTATGAAAGGCATAGAGGTTGATAAAAATTTAGGAGCCCTATTAGTTAATTCTCTACTCAGGTTGCTATGACACAATTACATTTTTTGGTGAGAATGACATAATATTATGTAAGAATTCTTCAGCTGAAGTATTCCCCTCTTGCCTCTTTACCTCCTTCTGCCTACTTCTCATGAAAATAACTGCCTAATATTGTGATAGAGACCCAAGAGGGCAATGTGAAGTTCTAGTCATAGTCTGAAGGCCTGGAAACTATGAAAGTATTTAGTTTAAGTTCTTGTCCAAGTGTGAATTTACAGAAGACCAATGTCCCAGCTCAAAGACAGGCAAAAAGAGAGAATTCTTTCTTCTTAAGCCTTTGTGTTCCATTCAGGGTTTTAATAGATTGTATGACACCGACCCACATTGGGGAGGGCATTCTGCTTTATTTAGTCTACTGCTGCAGATGTTAACCTCATCCAGAAACACCTTCAGCAGACACACCCATAATAATGTTAAACCAAATATCTGTTCGGTCAAAGAACTGACCTTGGTTAGAAAAGCACATCCCAAAATGTCTTGCTTGTGATGGGGCAGAGGTTGTGCTGGCCAAATTCTTGTTATGTGAAGGCTCAAAACTTATGTAAAGACACTATGCAGTCATCTAGGCCCAAATAGAAACTGATTAGTATTCTTGGTTAATACTCAGCCAAAACAAATATATCTTAGATATAACTATTAAACTCTAGTTGAGCACATTAAAATCTAGTTGGAGAAATGGCAAGCTAACTGTAACACAGGGCAACCTAGATAAGAGCTGTAATAGAGAATAAGAGTGCTATGAGAGTTAGGGGTTAGGGACTGAGGATGATATTTTAGTTGCATCTTAACTATTTTCATCTTTTACTTTACCCTGTGCTTGTTTGGGGCATTTTATTTAGTTGAAGTGTAATTTGTACACTATAAATTAAAATTTTACAATTATGAGATTTTCAATATATTTGTAAGTTTGTGCAACTACACAATTATTTAATTCCAGAATACTTACTTTACCCTCAGGGCAGTTTTTGCATCATGTGGTTGGTGTGTCATCAGTAAGGCATCAACTTTATACTGTTTAAGAGTGGAACCATTTCAACTTCTCATACTGCATCTTGCCCTAACATTTTACTAACTGTCCTTTTACATGTTGTTCTTATGTTCTCACCAAAAGTCTCACTGACTTCTCCTTTTAAGGGAAATAAATTATAATACTAAATAACTTGCTTCCTGGGTCTTTTAACTGGATGCTTTACTTTGTTTGGGAATTCCAATTGCCATTTAAAATAATCAGTATCTTTACTTATTAAATTACTGTATTTTGTGGTTCAATGTCTCTTCAATTTTGCTGGAAATATTGCAGCAGTTGAAAGCTCTTTGCCCTAAACCACATAGAGTAGAAGAACAGCTTGCACTACCAACCCATGTAAAATAAAAAGGTTGATGTTGTTTTGTTTTTTTGGTTTTTCTTTTGTTACTGGTTTTGCTTGGATGATTAGAATGGTACTTTATTCATAGTTTTTACTACTTCTTTTTTAGAGATTTCTTTTTCTTTTAAGTTCCTTTTTTTTAAGTTCTATTTTTTAAAAGTTCTGTTTATTGAGGTAAAGTTGGTTTACATCATTACATGTTTGGAAATTTTTGTGTTTTTTTTGGTTTCTTATTGCACTAGAATTGCAAAATTGTTACAGGCCAGGGAGAGGAGCACCCAGAACCCCCAAACCTGCCCTCTCTGAATGGGTTCTGCCATCCACCGCATTAAGACAAACATATAAAACCTTTAACGGAAAGGAACTTTAATACAACTAGGGTACAATAAAGAAAGAACAAAAAACATAGTTACTAAGTTAAGCATCCAAAGTTACCCGTCTCCTTGAGGGTAAAAGTCCAGCCAAATAGGATTGGCCCAAAGCAAGGCCCAAAAACCTGCCACA
>JAGFMF010012090.1:1729560-1780728 GCA_019455555.1 Galemys pyrenaicus | reverse complement strand
CCCTCCCTGACCGGCAGCAGGGATTGAACTTGTGCCGTAGTGGCTGTGGTTAGCTTCATAGGGCGTTGCTTAAACCACTGCGCCACCAGGGAGGCCCTAATTATATTGATTTTTAACAAACACATTTTGTTGGTACTAATGCTCAACCTCTAAATCAGGAAGTGACTCCCTTGTTTACTGAGTAACTGATGAACGTATAAAATTATGTTGCCTTTTTACCAATTTTCTGGCTGTTTTGGCAATTGGCAACTTAAGTGTCCGTGGCAACACTAAGGGCATTTTGTACTCTGTCATTGTTAAATCCACATATCATGTAACAACTGTTTGAAAATTAATGATGGTTCAAAAATAGTGAGATTTGGGGCCTTCCTGATGGCACCAGGAGTTAAGTCACAGCAGTATGTAACTATCCACAGCCACTGTAGAACAAGTTCAATCCCCAGCCAGGGAGATGACCCATGTGGCGCAACAGATTTCTCCTGTCTTGCCCACTGCTCCCTTCAGCAGTGTATTTTGATAGAGCTGCCTGTTTTGCTTCCCATTCTGTCTCTGGTGAATCCTCTCACCCCAGCACCTCTGGTCTGTACCCCAGCTCTTGTATGCATAAATAAATAAATCTTTAAAAAATATAAAATTAAATTTAAAAAAAGAAACCTTTTCTACTGTTCTTACTTTTATTTAATTTTGGTTTTATAAAAAAAAGTAATTCTGAGGTTTTTTTTTGAAACACCAACCCATTTCTCTATTATGTAGCTTGTTAACTTTTTTCCATGCTGTTTTAATTTTTATTTTCTGATTAAGTGTAGACACTTTATGATTTGTGCCACTATGTAAAGTATCACCCTAAAGTTATTTTTCTAAGTTTTAAGGGAGTACCTACTTCTAATTCTTTGGGATAAATTGAAGAAATATTTGAAGAATAATTAACTTATCCATGTTTCTGAGGATAGTCATCTCCACAGCCCCTTATTCTGAATCTTCTTAAAAAGGAGAAGCTTAATTATTTTAGTCTGTGTTCAAATTGATGTCTTTCATTTTAATTTTGTGCCTTTGGACCTTCTCCAACTTCATTATGTTTGTTTTAAGGTTCATTAACCAGAAAGTCATATGGCACTTCTGGTGTGAAATCCTTGTGCATTTTTAATTAGGATAGAATTTTCTTTTCTGTTTGGGTCAGTGTACTTCCTGATGAGGTCCAAAACTTTTCTCATGAATTTCATTCCAGATTCTTCAGAGCATCTGTAATGGTAACTGGATTAACTTCCAGCTCAAAACTGTGATTTTTAGTTCTGTCATTTTTATTTAGAGTAAAGTAGAATAGGAGGTAGAAGGTTATTTAGAAATCATACTGTACAAGTCTATGTAAGTGAACAAAATGCAAAAGGAACTCACATGTCTAAGGTATAGATTGTCTGAGAAACTTGGACTCTTGGATCATAACCAGGATTTTTTTCACTATGTAAATCTGCCTAAAATATAGTATTTTGCATACCTAACTTTGTTTTTTTCTTTAATTTTATTTATTTTCTTTAATTTTATTTATTTTCTTATATCATTGTTCATTTTATATAATGTTTCTTCCCCTCCTGTGCATTAAGAGAATTCATCTCAAAATGTTTAGTATTTTTGAATATATGTCTTCATATAGTTTTCTTAATGGTTGCTCTGGGTATTACAATATATCTATGTAACTTATTTGTCTGCTGATACCAATATTTTACTACTACATATGAACTATGAAAAAACTATTTCCATTTAGGTGACTACCCTCCCCACTTCAAAACATGATTTTCTTTAGTATCAGATGGTATTACAATTTTTATCTCAATTTGGAAAATTCATGAGGAGGATCGTCTATTGTAATTGCCTATGTTTTTGCTCATTTCACTCTTCTCATTCTAGATTAATAATCCTTTTATCAATTATTTTATATTTGAAAAATTTCTGCTAGACAATATTTATGAGTAGGTCTGCTAGTAACAAATTACTTCAGTCTCCTTCATCTGGTAATACAGTTATTTCCCCCTCATTCCTAAATAATATTTTACTAAATAGTAGCTGACAATTTTTTTATTTCACATGTTGAAAATGTGTGCCACTTCTTTTTATCCACCACAAATATATTATTTCATTTTTAGTTTTTAGAAGTGTCATGGCATGGACTTCTTTGAGTTTACCCTATGTGAGAGTCACTCAATGTCTTAAATATGTAGGGCTATGGTTTTCACCAAATTTGAGACATTTTCAGCCATTCTTAAATGAACTCTATCAGCTCCACTCTATCTAGAACTCAGCTGACACAAATGTTGGATCTTTTTATAGTCCCATCAGTTATTGAGGATCTGTTCATTTTTTTATTGCAGGTTCATTTTTCCTTTGTGATGCAGGTCAGGTAAATTCAATTGAATTGTTTTCAAGTTTGCTAATTATATCTTGGGTCACCTCCACTCCACTATAGACCCCATCTAGTGACTGTTTCAGTTATTGTATATTTCCCAAGGCTTTTATTTATATTTCATTTGCATGTTTATGATAAATTCTTTCTTTGCTGCTATTTTCTATTTTGCATTTATTTCAAGAAAACATAATTTCATTAAGTCATTTTTTATGATATTTGCTTTAAATTTCATTGTCATTTTATGATATACTTTTCAAATAATTCCAGTATCTCATTCATTCTCAGTGATGGTTTCAGTTGGTTGTTTGTTTGTTTTTTCACATGCATTGTGATTGTCTTGGGTTTTTATATGATGCACAATTTGTAGGATTTTCTTGACAATTTGTCTATTATTATAGAAGCCTTTGAGTTATATTTAAATTTTTAATTTTAGCTGGCTGTAGCTCTTTTTAGGGCTACACAGGCCCTCACTCTTGGCTTTAAGCTCTGAGTCCCATGATGTAGGCTTTGTGATCATATTTTTATTGAATGGTTTATTTCTAGAGCTCCCACTAGTCTTTGTTGGTGCTGCTGCTTCCTGGTAGTCTGCCTTGTGATTCTATGTGGGAGAGAAGATCTCTGGTCTAGGGGGTACAAGACTATTTCCTGGATTGGATATTTAAGGTGGAAATCCCGCTGACTAGGAGATGGTGTAACTCCACACTTTCATGTTGTAAGTTTCTAAAGACATGTAACCTTACTTGTCTATTTTAGTGCGTAGGATATTGCTTTGTGCCTAGTAGGTCATCATTGTATATCTGCAATGAATTGATACATCATGATATGCCTTCTGTGATTATGAGTGAAAATCTGATCCATATCAAATAATAATTTTCCCCTGAGATTTGAATTTGGAATTAGGAGCAGCAGGCCTATATATGAATTGGTTTCACCTTGCAAAATGTACACTTATGAGATGTGAAAAAGCTACAATCTACCACATAGACTGAGTTTCAGAAAAACCATCTGAAGAGAAGGAGAAAAACGTAAGACATATTTATTAAGAGGTGGAGCTGGAGAGAAAACCAAGGTGTTCTCTCCAGTTCTTCATAGGATTCAGCTACATTATGATACTTTCAGATTGCATAAAACACCCCTTTGTCCTTATAGTAAATTTTCCTTTTGTGCTTGTGAGAGCTGAAGTTCGGTTGCTACTGGCAACCGAATTGTCCTAATACCATATGATTAAATGAATTGATGAACTATTTGAATGTTTATTTTTTGTGTCAGAAAGAATTTTATGAGCTAAAGTGTGTATCTCAAATACCACATTATCCATTATTTCTATGGGGGGGGGGAAGTATATCCAACTAATGTACCTGACTTTTGAAATAAAATCTAAATTCTAACTTTGAGAATGCTACACTTAGTTTTCATCAATTACACTTTTAAAAACACTTACTTACATCTTTATCTCCCCTTTACTTTATATCCTTAGTGGAGAATAGGACCCATGTTCAGGTCCTAGTACACAATCTCTGTTATTGACTATCAAACATTCTCCCTTGGCTATCAATCTATCTCAAACAACCTACTGAAGTTTTTACTCCAAGAATTTGGAGGAATAATTCATTATCAGTTAAAATTTGTCATGTGGATAATCATAATACAACACTAAAGGAAAATGTCTTTTGCACTTCTACTTCTCTCAAAAAAAAAAGTCTAATCCAAAAATCCCTTTTGGCATAAGATTTTAAAACTGCAACGTGAAGAAAAAGGAAGATTAAACAAATCTAACCTTTAAATTTAATTGGCTCCACTGGTAAATAGTATGTGAGTATTCAGCCATACTTGTAGGTGGCTGAGTAGTGTACGTGTGTGTGTGTGTGTTAGGCTTTGAGTTGCCAGTAAAGAATTTTAAGTCAGTCAGATTAGAAAAAAGATAAACACAGTATGTTAATTGCTGAGGCAATATCCAGTGAACATCAATAAAAAAAAGGCTTTGAAATCTGTGAAAAATAATTTTAAAAAGAGCTGTTGTTTTTCTTAATTACAGAGTAAGAATGAGGCTAATCTACTGCTTCCATGCCACCCCCACCCCTCAGTCATAAATAAAGCAATCTCAGTAACATATCATTCAGTACAAGAACTTTACCATCAGTTTTATTCATCAGCAAAACCAAAGAAACAATTGCAGCATGTTCTCTGTATTTAGCATGGAATGCCTTTATTGCTTTATGTCCTTGTCTGACATTTCTCCTTGTTTATTGCCACTAAATGCTTGGCTTTTATTCTTACAGTGTATTGCCTAATAAAGTCAATGTACAGGAGTTTAAATTACTTGCAGGGTTATAGCAACGTCACCTTTTGTTTAAAACAGTTGGTCAACACTGACAACCAAGTTGAGTGCATTGGAACCCAAATAACACAAGACCATATTGATTATCCTGAAAAGCAAAACAAACAGTAAACTATTTAAAAAGTAATACTGAGAATGAATTTAATGGCCAACTGTTTTATCCCGTTGATGATTTCATTCCTTAAAGATACAGTAAAACCCTGTAATGTTCTGTGGTGATAGTATATAATAAAAAAGTTTTATTTTCTCTCTTTTAGTTACCTTTCCAAAAGTGGAGGCAAATATTCTTTTGGTTACCTGTTTTTCTTTCTTATATTTATCAATTGACTTTTCTGCAGATGGAAGAAGGCAACTTATTTTGGCAAGGCAATCATTCTGCTGTCATTTTCTAAGTAACTCTAATGTGACTTTCAGCAAGACTTCCATAGATCATTTATTCATTTAGTGGTAATACTTATGGAAGTAGATAATTCATATTTCCCTTTGTCATTTTATAATTTATAAAGATAGTTTGGCAAAGATAAGTTTGGATGCTTGCCTAAGACACTTTGACTATCTTTCCATAACTACATGATGAGCCTCATTTTCTATACCTTCCAGTCCTTTCAATCCTTTGCTTTTATAGAATGGTTTCTGGATATAGTACAAACAGTTTGCTTCTAAAGATGATTGTTGTGTATTGACTGCTGCTTGGCAGTCTTGAACAAGTAATGATGCACAATTCTTTTTCTACCATGTCCAGTATTTCCTGATGATTTTCAACTATATAATTTCTACATGCATGTACCAAACATATCTGTATTAATTAGCTCTCCAATCCGTCTTAGGTTTTTCTCACATCTAACATTAAGTCATATTATAAATCTGGTGAGATTTGACTCTGAATGTGACTGGGTTTTAAATATGTCCCTCCAGATTATTGCATTGTCTTTAATATGTATTCATATGTTCATTTGAAATCTTCATCATATCTTATGTTCCAGAATTGACTGTTTTCCACTTAAGTAATAAATAATAATTGATATACCTTTGGGATGTTGATATTTCTGTGCATGTGATTTATGTTGTTTTAAACATTTACATAACACTGTATCTGAATGTTTCTTACCTTTGAAGTTATTTCTGCAGTTTTCAATTCCAGAAATTCCTTTTTATTTAGAGCTAATTATCATGAATACAAGTTTTGTCACACTTAGTAGTAATCTATTTTAGAGGTTCTCTTTTGTGGAACTGAATAAATCTTTTTGTTCAATGAGAACTAGTAAGTTTTCCCTTGCATATGGATCATAATCAGTCTAGAAGCATGTAAATATGTTTCCATCTTTAAAAGATCAATGGAACCCCCACTTCCTCATGTCTTTTCTCAAAAACATTTTATATAGTAAAACTTACTGTCATAATATTTTCCAAAGTTACTGTATCATTTTCCATTCCCTCCAACAGTGAGGTTTCTAGTTACTCTGCTTTCTTGCCAATACTTAGTATGTCATTTTCTTTCCCTCTTCCTTCCTTCCTTCCTTTTCTTCCTTCCTTCCTTCCTTCAATCCTCCCTCCCTCCCTCTCTCCCTCCCTCCCTCCTTCCCTCCCTCCCTTTCTTCTCTTTTTTCTCCTATTCCTTTCCTTTTGGAATTTTAGACATTCTAATAGGTATATAGTGATATTTCTTTGCAGTTTTAATTGACATTTACTAATAATGCTGGACATCTTTCCAAATGTTTGTTTGTTATTCATATATTTTCTCTGGTTAGGTGTCTAGTCAAATTTCTTGTTCATTTTATATTATGTTGCTTGTTTTTTTATTGTTGAGATTTTAATACAAGGCCTCTGTTTGATATATGATTTGTAAATGTTTTCTTTCTGCTCCTAGTCCTCTATCCAAAAAGAGTTTTATCTTCTTGCTGTTTTTTATTCTGTTCATAACCATTGTGTAGTTCCATGGTACCCCAGAACCAAAGATGGGAAAAAAAAAAAAACCAAAACAGAAAAGTCATTGCTGTATAAGTTATTCTATTAGTTTTCATTTGCCCTCCATTCTGTTCTTTTTTTTTTAACTGCTTCAGTCAATGAAAGAGAAACTTCATCACACCCCAGAGTGATGGGGTGTGGGCAGGAGGTTGCCTGCAGACAGAGGAAAAGTCTTATTTGACCTTCTTCTTGGGGCGCAGGTTGTTGGTGTGGCCACATTTATTCTTGCAGCAGTTGACAGCACGGGGGTGCAGGCGAGCATAATACTTGCGGTAGATCATCTTGTCGCAGTTGTATTTCTGGGCCAGCTAATGGAGGGAGGGCTCAATGTTGCCACCCCGAAGGCACAGTACCAAGTGCAGGGTAGACTCTTTCTGAATATTGTAATTTGATAGAGTGTTACCATCTTCCAGCTGTTTGCCAGCAAAAATCAGACACTGCTGGTCAGGTGGGATACCCTCCTTGTCTTGGATTTTGGCTTTGACATTCCCAATGGTGTCACTAGGCTCGACCTCAAGAGTGATGATCTTGCCTGTCAGGGTCTTCACAAAGATCTGCATTTCTGCAACTGCTGCTCGGCTGCCTCGTTGAAGAGCTCCATTCTGTTCTTATTTTCATTTCTGAATCCTCAGATAGTTTTTTTGATGTATTCTACTAGTTATTAATTGTAATAAGCAAAAAATAAATGATAGAATATTTTTGCTCCATTTTCGTTAAAGTGAAACCCCTCTTACGCAGAACTTTCCTAAAAGGTTGTCTGTACTCATTTTCTCTGAAATATCCCCTTGTACTCTGAAATCTCTCTGAATTTTCTTTTGAACCAAGTCTAATCATCTTGTTTCTCCAATATTTGAAACTGTTAACATTCTCCAGTGAACTCCATGTTAGTAATTCCTAAGGTAAGTTCTCAGACAGCATTCCTTTTTGACTGATTGGTAGCATTTAACACAAATTGTCACTTCTTGAAACCATTTTTTGCTTGGTGTTATGCCTTTGTTAAAGTAGCATTTGTTTAGTGGAGTACAGAGTGCAAGATGGTGCATTTTGGTTAAAAACAATCACAAGAGAAACTGAAATAGAGAAGTTGGTTAGTGCAGGTAACCAACTTCTTGGAGTAAATGGAGAGACTGGGCAAAATGCAGGGTAATAGGATCAGGAGCACACACCTTTGTTAAGATTTATGGTTACATGGACCTGGGATTCCTGCATGAAGGCTGGTTTGGTCAGTTCATACCAAAAGAGCAGGGTTTTGGTCACCTCCACTATATCTAAGGGACACACAAGTGGAAGGTTCTGGAAGACAAGGGAAACTTATTTCCTTGTGACTGCTTGGGCATTTTTCTAAGGGAGGTGCTTGCATGATGTCAGTTTCAGGTCCTGCATTCTGCTTAGCCAAGTAAAATGAAGGCACATGCAGCCATGCCACAGGAAGATTAACTAGACTCTTAATACTTGATTTCTTAGATGATATTCTCTCCTAGCTTTTCTCCTATTTATCTCTCTTTCCTTTTCAGTTCTTTATCATTCTGTCAACTTCCTGATCTAACTATTAGAGAGCTTAAGGTTGAATTTTTGTTCCTCTTGTTTTTCCTATCCTCAAAGTCATCTCATTTCATCCCACAGATTTAAATTATATCTGCACACAGTAATAACTTCCCAAATTATATCTCTAAAATGTTTTGCTTTCCTGAACTCCATACTCTTCAATATAACTGCCTACTTGTCATCATTACTTAGATGTTAACTAGTCTAATATGTAATTTTGTAAACTGGCTTTTTATTCCACTTCAGCTAATCGCATCTTCTTTTGCCAGTTGATTAAGTCAAATTTTTCAGTCTTTAATACTTTCTTTCACCTTTTCACATGATCCAAATAAAGAAATGTTGACTGTATATTTAAAATGTAACTGGACTCAAAGCACTTATTGCTTCTACTTTTTGCTACCAGGTGTCATCATTTGTCTCCTGGATTATGCCTAACCAGTCTTATTTCTACTTTTGCCTGATTAGTCTTCTCAACATAGTGACCAGAGTCTTCCTGTAAAAATATGAAGATAAAGTCTCATCTCTCCTTAACACCATTCTCTGGTTTTCCATTTCATATAGCATAAAATTCAAATTCTTAAAATAAGCTGGAAGTTCTTTTTTTCTGATACCTCATCTGTTATTCTCACACTCACTACAATCCAACCGTCACCTTACTGAAAGAATTATACGATTTTTATCCTTCTTTCTATTAATGTCGTATATCACATTTATTGATTTGTATATGTTTTTGTATTTCAAGGATCATTCCTGCTTGATTATGGTATATGATTCTGTCTGCTAGAATTTTGTTGAGATTTTTTTTTTGATCTGTTCTTGTTAGGGATATTTCCATTTCTTGTAGTGGCTTTATCTAACTTTGGTATCAGGATAATGCTGGTTTCCTAAAATGAGTTAATAGTGTTCCCTCTTCAAGTTTTGGAAGCATTTGAGATGGAATGAGGATCTGAATTAAATCTTCTTTAAATGTTTGTTAGACTGATCAGTGAAACTATCCAGTCTGGAGATTTGTAGTTACTGATACAGTGTCCTTACTTTTTATTAGTTTGCTCAGATTCTCACTTTTTTTCTTCACTCTTGACAGTTTGTTTCTAGAAATTCACCTGTCACTTCTAGGTGATCCAATTTATTGGTGTATAATTATTATTGTTTACTCCTTTCATACCATTGTGGTTGGAAAAGATAGCAGATATGATTTCAATATTTTATGGCTTAAAATATAATCTATCTTTGAGGTGTTCTGTGAAAAGTTGCTTTATAAATATTTATTATGGAAGAATTAATCTACTTGTATTTACTTTATGCTTAGGTTAAGTTCCCTAGCAATCTATTCCCTATTTAACTAACACAAATGTGAACTATTTCCCTGGTAATTTGGAATGGAAATAAAACCTAAAATCTAAGTGGCCTGCAAAGCACTGCAGGATGACCCTGCAAAGGTCATCTTGCTTCTCTCATGTTCTTTCTTTATGTTCCAGCCACTTGTCTTACTTAAGCTCTTTGAGGACACCAAGTTCTTCCTTGCCTTAAGGCCTTCAGGTACAGAGCTTTTCCTATACAGAAGATCTTCTCCCCCTCCTTAGTTCTTTGAGTCATTTACTTTCAGTAACATCTTAATTTTAAGTGCCAGCACTTTATTGTGAATACTATTTTTTCTGAAGTTAAAGGTGATAAATCAAAACAACAGAAATCTAGTGACAGTATACTTATTATCTTTATTAAATTTAATTTCAGGTTGTATATTTACAGATTCAGAATAGTACCTCTATTTTGGGGCAACAGATTGAGAATAGATGGGAAAGATGAAGAGATTAAAAGAAGCAGATGCTATATAAACTTTTCCTATTGAAACTAACTGTTTAAAGGGGAAGAACATGTAATTTCTACAAATAAAAAGGAGTATCTTTTATGCTCCAATCTTAAAACTGCCAGGCAATACTACCTTGTTGAGCCTTGCAATGTCAGTAAAGTTTATTTTAAGAATTATGAGTTGCATTTGGGAAAATGCAACCCAGAAAAGTAAAAAGACCGTTGGATGTGAGATTAGTGTAAAGATTGAATAAAAGATACTTTAATTTATATCTCCTGCTATGACAGTTCTTGTATTTTGTTTCAATTCAATTTGATAAAGAAATATTAAATATATTTTTCTGTTACTGTATGGAGGAGTAAAAAGCTATATAAATAACTTCTGCCTCTAAGGACAGATAATCTGATGGAGAGGCAGTTAACCACACATCCTTAAGCCCTTTAGTCAGTAGATATAGTAGCAAAATATTACAGAATACAGAGAAATCAACTCATTTGAGCTGAGGAGAATTAGAAAGTATTTTGTGATAGAGGTGGTATTTGATCTTGGAATGATAGAGTTGAATTTTTGACATATGACCACGTGAAAAGGATTTTTTTTTTTACTCCCCAAAGTACGTGGCATTATTAACAAATGTGATGTATTTTGTGGACAAGAATAAAATCTGGTGCTACTGAAGCATAGAATGTACTGGTAAATTAAGTTTTTCTACTGCCTCCTTTTTGCCACACGGGAAATTTCCTAGACTGGAACACCCTTCCTCATGTTCCCTGCGACATTTTCTCTGAAATGCCTTGTTGACTGTGTAATTTCATAGCACAGTTTTCTCTTTTATTTATCATTCATTTATTCATCCATGCAACTGATTTCAGCTGAGATTTAGCAGTGAACAAGAAACAAAAGCCCCTTCTTGATAGGAGCAGGTAATACAAAGATTTCACTTAATGTGAGACATGAAAGAAAGTAACCCCTGGAATGATGTTTAAGTTGGAACGTGGTTATTGTATTGTCTCCCCACTACCTACTGTAGCATCTGGCATTCGTGAGCTATTTTTACATAAATGAATAAAAAAAATCATACTTATTGCTACTCTTGTTACTTCTAGCTAATATTTCATGTTACTGTGGTGTTACTGTTTATTCAGTTATTATTTACTCTTTATAATAGCTTTATAATATAGTTACTATGATTATTCTCATCTCCTGATATAGTAATTGAATCTTTGAATGTGAGGACTTTTTCCTAAGCTCCCATGGCCTATAACTTAAAAACCTAGAATTTGAATTCAAATTTGTGTGACTCAAAATCTACATGAATCTTAACCACTAGAGTATATTGCCAAACCATTCCTTTTGTATAATGTCCACAATTACTATCCAGGCTCTAAACAAGCAGTTCACAAGTTTCCTGTCCCTTTGACAGTACATACTAAGGACTCAGAAAAGATTCTATAGAAAATATAGCTGATATATCTTCTCCATCTCTAGAAATTTCTGGATATCTCCTATGATCAAGAAGTTTTGATGCTTCAGAGGTCCTGAGGAACTATGTTATAGAAACCCTGAGCTCTGTATATGAATGAATTCTCTCTATTGACATCAATTGATGGGCAGATGCTAGTTTATTACTCCAAGATATCAGAAACCTTGTCTGTTTTGTTCATGGCTGTTCCTTACTATCTAAGATGCTGCTTAGTAAATACAGTCCTGGTACTATAATCTGTAGCCTGGGAGGGAAACATAGCCCATCTTGGGACTGAATTCTCTTCTGTGCTGTTTTCAAACACAATGAAGGAAGCAAAAGAATATACCAACATTGCTTTAGACTTGAGAAGCATATTACAACCCATCCTGGTCATAAGGTAAAAATTCTTAAGAAGGTAAAAATTTGTAACTGGTTTTCTGTTCACTGTGCCTTAGCACTTGATCCAATGGACCTGGGCTCTCTGTATGTGTATATGCACATTCATGGCACTTAGAAATCCTCTCTCTCTCTCTCTCTCTCTCTCTCTCTCTCTCTCTCTCTCTCTCTCTCTCTCTCTCTCTCTCTCCCTCTCCCTCCCAATCCCTTCAGAAGCTCTTCCTCCCTTTGTTCTTTCTTTCCTTCCTTCATATTCCCCAAAGAAACCTCTTCCCTTTATACTTTCTCTGCTTCACCCATGTCTGTAAATTTTACTCCTTAGTCACACTTTCTCCTCCCTTCATCTGTTCCTTTGAGAATTCAGGTTCTTAAATTATTAGGCATTGGATTTTACCTAGTTCTGATGAGGAGCTGGGTTATGGAAAGATTGACAAAATAAGCCCTTACTGGGGTTTATCCTCAGAGTTTTATATAAAAGAAAATCAGGCTTATCAGTCTATAAAGGTGGACTTTTTCTCATATGTCTCCTGTAGTTACTTTTCTAGAAAGTTACAGTGCTAAAGATCCCTTTCTAATCTTAACATAGAATAGACAAACCCCAAGAAGGAAGAAGAAACATACAACAAACAGAATCAAACACCCCAAAAATGATTGTAGAATGAGTAAACCGGTCAGTCATCAAACAACAACTAAGAGAAATGAACACCCTTCACTGCTTTACCAGAACTAAGAAAGAATAACAAAAGTATTAGACAAAAGTATGTCAATTTGTAATTCAAATGTGCTCGTCCTGAGTTTGGACTAGTTGAGTTTGGACTATTCAAATAGTCTAAAAAATGACTATTTTATATATGTTGTGCACCAGATGCTGTGTTATGTACAGACTGTAGTACAAAGATGATATATTATTCCTTGACCTTACTGGTCACAATCTAATTGGAACTGAGCTACATAAACATATCATTTTGATACAACATGATAAGAACTGTATTTAGAGCTATTCTTAGGAACTCTAAACCAAACTTAAAATCAAGGAATGATTCTGGGGAAAGTGATGCTTTCCCCAGATCCCCCAGATGGACCAAATTCAAGCCAAGTGAAGAAGGAAAAAGAGTTACAAAGCAGAGGGCCTCCCTGGTGGCATAAGCTGTTATGTTGCAGCACTATCAAACTACCCATAGCCGCCACAGCTCAATCCCCATCCAAGGAGCTGATCCACATGGCACAGCAGACCTTTCCTGTCTTGCCCGCTGCTCCCCTCAGCAGTGTAATTCAGTAGATCCACCTGTTCTGCTCCCCACTCTGTTTCTGGTGAATCCTCTCACCACCCACCTGTGGCCCCATTCTGGTATGTATAAACATAAAAATAAAAATAAAAGCAATGAGAATAGGGCAAAAAAGGCAACAAATTGTGAGAATGTAGGATATGGACAGGAAACTGTTATTGGAGCATATATTTTTAATGTTTTATTTATTTTCTTACATTGGTGTTTATTTTTGGATAGTTATTCCACCGTTAGAACACACATGATCCATCACCAAAGTCCTTTGTGTAGAATACAAGTTTTAAAGAAAGAAAGGAGTGACAGAAGATGAGGATGGAGAGTTGATAAGGTCAAAATAATAGAGGAACTTGTGTGTTATAATAAAGAACTTGAGCTTGTAAATGATGGTCCTAAAGTCAGAGGGGGAAGTGTTTTTTGTGTGGTAGCAAACAGCTCTCATTTTTCAAAGACTTAAAACGGGTTTTCTTTCACAACATGTCTGTTGTAGGTCAACAGGAGGACTCTGCATTGTTGTCACTAAGGGACCTATGCTATTGAAATATCTTGAATGTTAGCACTTACCTTGTCAAAAAGAAAAGAGAGTTCTAGAGGATTTCACATTAACAGCTAAGTGCCTGGCTCAGAGGTGACATGGGTCACTTCCCATAGTCACTAAGTGTGCAGAAGAGAGACACACTGGCTATTTCTGGAAAATAGTACTAATGAATGCCAGTTTGCCTTTCTACTCACCACCTATTTTGCCTTCCATCCAGTCTGCAAAATATAATCACCACTTCCTTCAGGAAGATACCCCAAAATCCTGATGTCAACTGATATTGTCTTCATCAAGGGCAAACAATCTTAAGTTGGGATGTTACTCTCATGGGTCCAAAGACTTTACATTAAAAGAACAAATGATCTGTCCACACCCCAACTCCCATATCCAAATCTGGAACAGGAATAAATAAATGACAATAAGTAAACCATGATAGTGATGGGGAAAGAATCAGAGCAACACTACAGTTGCTGGTTTGCACATTTTATGAAATCCTGCTGTAGAGACTTAACGAGAGTCCTCTGCCCCAAAGACAGGTTTGGCATAACAGGTACTCTTTGATTAAGTCCTATTTATTTATAACATTTGCCTCTAATGCTGCCAGTTGATTTCATCCATTATATGTACATATCAGTTTTACCAATTAGTAAATGCGTAGCATCGACTGCCACTTTTTTTTCTTCACCCCCCTACTACCCTTCTAACCCCTGTGCTCATTCTATTTCTCATCCTGCTTCTAGAAACCAAGTTTTGTTTCAGTCAGGTAACATAGATTGTGCTATGGTAACAAATAATACAAACATTTCAGTGTCTTAAAAGTAAATTATATGTAGATTATGAATTAACAATTATAGTTATCATCAGGAATCTAGAGATAAGGACCACCATCTCAAATATTATATATTATAATAACGGGAGTAGGAGAACCCTGGAGCCTCACATCAGCACTTAAATGCTTTGATTAAAAGTAACAAAATTTATTGGTGAGAAGTAATCACATGGACTTCCACCCTCAACCATATAGAGAGCCAGGAAATACAATATTTGTTGAAAATATTACCAACTACTACAAATGGTGAATTCCTGTATGACTTAAATAAAGGTGTGATCTGTCAAGATTTCTATTTTATAATAATTCTGTCTGGTGGTCATTGAAGGAAATATTTGAAGAGACAGAATGAGAAATAAGCATACTAATTATTAGGCTGCTTTATATTTTTACAGGACTCAGTGATTAGATATAAGAGGATAAAGATAAGTTCCATATTTCTAGACTCTAGTGACTATGTCAGTGTTGGTGCTGTTCACTGAAGTAAGGTATACAAGTACATTAGTAGGAGTGAAAGAGATACCCCTAGTCAAATTTTCCATATACTGAGTTTAAGATGTCTGCAGTGGAGAGAACAAGAATAAGGTTCTAATATTCAAAGCATAAGTTATAACTGGAGGTATAAGTTTAGAAGTATTTTAATTACTAACCATAAAAATGGATGAAAACCCTAAAGGAGAAAGCTGAATAAGAAGTGTTGTCTGACAACAGGACTAGACAAAGGATGAAGGCCTCATGAAGTATATTGAAATGGAATGTAAACTCCAGAGAAAATTGTGCCACAGAATGAAAGACAGAAGAGAGTTCTAAAAGGAGAGTAGTCCACAGGTACAAAGAAGTTCAAAATAAAAACCTGATACAGTGTTAGGTTTAGCAATGAGAAAGTAATGTTTTTGTCAGTGTAGTCTCATTGGTGTGTGTGTGTGTGTGTTTGTTTGGTGTATGTATAAGAGGTATCTTATTTCAGTGAATTAACTAGCAAATGGAGGAGATAAGGAAGTGAGAATAGTATAAAAACCCTTCAAGAGTGTGACGTAGAGCAAATCACTACTCAAACTCATTAAGATTTAGCTATTTTATTTCAATATCTAGACAATGACGTTTGTTCTACATACGTAGTCATTGAGTCGCAGATGAAATAATGTATGTAACATGCTTTGGAAGCTTAAAATATTTTATAGCTTGAGCGCATTTTCATATTAATAAGTGGATTCAAGGCTCTTAATTGGATTTTCTAGAGCAGTCATTAACACCAACAAATTATACAACTCAACAGCAGACATGGACAAAGTAGGCTAGTATTGATTAAGTTCTAAAATTATAGGCAGCATTGGCATAGGGAGTGAGGGTGCATGGGCTCAGAGGAGAAGCATGGACCAATTCAGGCAACAATAAGTCATTTAATCTAGTTACTTTTTTCTCATACTTAAGTCACAGATGACTGCTTGGGATTAAGGAAGTTCAGGTTCTGGTGGCAAGCACTGAGAACTTGAGAGAAACATGGAACTGGAGAATTATGGTGATAACACTATATGGAGATGATCTGCAGGGAAGACCATAATTCAGGGGCAGATATCAGTCCCATGTATGAAAACTTAAATAATAAGATTAGATCTCATCTAAGATGTAGTATGAAAATGCTTAACTTGAGAATATTCAAAGAATTGTTATAAGACCAGAGATATATTAAATTACTTCAGAGATCACATGGTAATCATCTCCTTATTAAGTTTATAATAATTTATAGTCATTGTCCAGTCACATTTTGCACAGCCAAACAAAAGAGTTAAACATATGATTGAGTGTATTCACCAATTTTCTTCTTTCAAGTCCTTCACAAGGTCACCAATTTCTATAGTTTTTTCATTAATTCAGTATGGCTGGGAGGGGACGGGGTGGAAATTTCTGCTTATAAATTTCTGCCATTACATTCCTCATTCAGTAGCTCAGGGAATCAGTGGATTCTTCCAGTATACCAAAGAGTCTATTGCAGGTATAAATTCAGGAACTTGGAAATGGTGAGTCCATGGCCTTCTTGGGCCACTCTGCAGCAGTCTTGAGTCAAAACTCCATTCATCACCTCAGCTCTACAAGTCTTCACTATCACTGCCAGACCACAATAGTGTTTGTTTGCTTTTAAAAATTTATTTTATATATGTATGCATATAAGAGCTGGGATGAAAGCCAGAGATATGGGGCCTGAGAAGACTCACCAGAGACAGAGTGGGGAGCAGAACAGGCAGACTGACTGAAATACACTGCTGAGAGGAGTAGCGGGCAAGACAGGAGAGGTCTGCTATGCCATGTGGGTTGGCTTCTGGCTAGGGATCAAACTCATGCTACAATGGCTGCAGATAGCTTCATAGTACTAAGACTTATGTTTTAGTCCACAAAACTAATATCAGTTTGGGATTAACTATATAACTCTAAAAGGTCTAAGCATTTCCTTAACCTCAATACATTGTTGTCCTTGCTTATTAATGGTCTTAGGTCCATCTTGATAGAAGGGTCATAGTTATTGAATGTGGCAATGCTACTCTGTTTTTCTTCAGAGATCTGAATTCCTTTCAGTTAAGATATGATTATTCTTATAGAGATCAGATCAATTTACTGGTCCCAAGATTTGAGATTTTCCTGTTATGCATATCACTTAATATTTTAGTAAATTACTCATTTCATTTCTTTTTTCTTTTTTTTTTTGTTTCATATTACTTTAATGCCTATAAATTCCAGACCTTGTAAGAGTTTCTGGAGAAATTAAAACAAAAACAAAAACGAAGGTGACGTACCTGGTGGCAGAGCCTGAGCAGACCTGGGTGTGAGTTTTACTGCCATTTCCAGTGGTGACTCGCAACCTGGCTCTGTGGCCCTCTGCGCTGCCGCTTCTCATCTTTGACCGACGATGTCTTGGCTAGAGGGGCACTGGAGTGATAGGTATAAAGACCTGGCAATTAGGCAGTCTTAGTGACTAGTTAATCAAATATATATATATATTTTTTTTTTTTTTACTCATTTCATTTCTAAGGACACCATCATCAATTAGACTCTGTCAAAGATTCTTGTAGTCAAAACTTTCTGATTACCATTTTCTCCTGCTCCTTACTGACATTTTTTGGTCTCCTCTTGTTTGTGATAATTAAATCCTGCCACTTGAGTTCTGTCAGTCTTGCTGAAATCAAAGAGCAACCTCAGTGGCAGTGTTGAGTTTTTTAAGGATATCGGTGTTCTTTTATTCAAGGTGTTTCTTAATCTTTTGGTGAAAGGAGCTTTATCTGAGCTTTCTTGGGAGGAATTAATGGAAGCGTAGTGGTAAATGTACATTTGCATGTCATACATCCACTCCAGCATTCCTATCTCTCTGAGGTTTGGGGTTTCTTTTTTTACAGTTCAGAAGATGTTGGTATCTCAGTCTCAGATGAAATGCATAATGCCAGGTACATGTGCTCATATCAGTAAATTAGGTCCCACTCAAAGTTTATCTTCCTCAGTCTAATGCTCTTAGCATTCATGCGTATATATTGTCAAAGTAAATTAGGTTTTTGTCAAAAT
Organism: Galemys pyrenaicus; assembly: GCA_019455555.1. Classification (NCBI taxonomy): domain Eukaryota; kingdom Metazoa; phylum Chordata; class Mammalia; order Eulipotyphla; family Talpidae; genus Galemys; species Galemys pyrenaicus. The sequence continues at coordinate 1,762,612 of JAGFMF010012090.1, read as the reverse complement.
AAATTAGACTTTTGTCAAAATAAATTAGGTTTTTGTAAAAATTAATTAGCTAAATTTGTAAATTTTTTAGAGCAAAAATGATATTCTACTGTGTCAGGTATCACAATATCCCCCCCAGATCACTAGGCTGTAGTCAGAGGAGTAATGGATGTGGGCATAGTCTTAGAATCCATCTGCCTCAGATGGGTTGTTACAGGATCTTCAAGCAGGAAAAAGTGAGTCTCTCAGAAGAGACTCAGAATGACTTAGAAATACAAGAGTCTTTTCTTTTCATCTGACCCAGATATTCTCATTTTAAGAATGTGGGTCCTGCTTTTTTCCAATGGATACCCTGACTTTCACAAAGAGGATGAAATCAACTTGTATATAATTCCTCAACCCTTACAACTAAATTTTATATCTATAGTCATAGAAATAAAAGAATCTCCTAAACTGCCATAGAAACTCTTTTACTTGAACTTAGAGTTTAAAAATCCTGAGTTTATTGTTTTATGTAAGTTCTCTAACAGACAAAAATAAATAAAAAGTCTCAGTCCATAGTTTTGTAATTACAGCTATTAATCATAAAAGTCAAACACGGGAACCCCAGGTTTTTTGGACATGTTCTTAAATAGGCACCTTATTTTACCTACTTTACAATATATTTAGTAAATTGTGCTGCCACTGTGCCAAACTTGATCAGGGTCTCAATTGTAACTTATGAGGAGCTTAGCATACAATATTCAAGGCTAATGGCATAATCAGTTTTAGGATTTTATCTTTGAGAATCTATTTCCTGACCTGATTCATGGTGCCAATTCCTGATCAGTTAGGAAAAAGAAATCACAGTAGACATTTTCAATCACAAGTTTAACTGAGAATTGAAGGCATTAAAGGATTGACAAACAGATCATAACTTGTAGGTTCCCTGAAAAAAACAATTACAGAAAGAAGTTGCCACTCCTGAGGTTCAAGAAACAACAGGTTACTATATACTTAGGATTTAGGACAAGAAATCTTTCAGAGTAGATCTCAAACATTTGAGAAGCTGGCACATCTGGCTACCACTACCATTTCTGTGATTGATTCTATTGAAAACTGTTTGTGTCTTTTCTTTCTTAACATTTCTATTTTTAACCGTCCAACAAACCACCCAAACCCATACTGCATACACCTTCTTCTCTCCACCCCTCTACTCTGTCCACTATTCCCTCTGTTAACCATTATCTTCTTTTTTCCAAGTTCAAGTTTTATTACTTCCATTCTTTGAGTATAAATGTGTTTTGGAAATTTTTATACTGCAATGAATGAAACCATATGATAGCTGTCTTTCACTTTGTGACTGAAATCTCAATAGAATCACCTCAAATCCATCCATTTCTTCCAAAATGCCACTGGTTCATCATCTTTCACAGCTTTGTAATACTCCATTGAGAATATGATCCATAATTTCTCTAACCACTCATCTGTTGAAGGGCATTTGGCAATTGTAAACAATTATTTTATGTACATAGGCATAACTAAATCTTTTCATATTTGAGTTTTCATATTATTTTATAGAGCAATCACTTAATAGAGGTATTGCAGGGTCATATGGATTTGCCATTTTTATTTTCTTGAGACTTACCATTTTCCACAAAGGCTGTGCCAAGTTGCATTCTCACCAACAGTGCATGAGAGTTCCTTTTTTACTGTAACCTTGCCAACATTTGTTTATTCCATTCTCTTTTAAATGGGCCATTCTCACAGGGGTAAGGTGGTATCTCAATGTGGTTTTAACTTGCAGTTCCTTTTTAATAAGTAATATTGAACATTTTTTCAAATGTCTGTCAGCCATCTGAATATCTTCTTTAGAGAAGTGATTATTTAGGTCCTCCTCCCCGATTTTAATTGGATCATATGTTTCTTTGTTGTTGGATTGTGTAAGAACTTTGTAAATTTTGGAGATTAGCCTCTTGTCAGATGTGGTATGCACATTTTTCTCCCATTATTTAGGTTGCCTTTTTGGTTTTGTGATGGTTTCTTTTGAGGTACAAAAGCTTTTAAGTTAGATTGTAGTCCCTCTATTTTTGCTTTTGTTTCCCTTTGTTGCTGGGGTTCTAGACCAATTACATCTTTGTGATACATGTCCTGTAGTGTGACCCCTATATTTTCTTTCAAGTACTTTATTATTTCAGTTTTTATGGCCAAATCTTTCATCCATGATGAATTAACTTTTGTATATGGAGTTATGTCCAAATGTTTCATCCATGTTGAATTAATTTTTGTATATGAAGTTAAATACTGTCTTGTTTTATTTTTTTGCAAGTGGTCAGTCATATCCCCCAGCACCATTTATTAAAAAGGTTCTTTTTTTCTCCATTGTGTAGTTGTAGCTCTATTGTCAAAGGGCAAAAAAAAGAAAGACTTGCTGGTGTCTGAAGCCAGCTGCTGCTGCTGGGATGAATTGCCACTGCTTTGGCAACATTAATGGTAACAGCAAACAAACTGAATACAGGCCCTCTCTCCCTCTGACTTCCAGTCTCTGTCTAATGCCTCCTATTGACAGAACCTAATCTGAGCCATTAGGTAAGGAGGTATGGAAATTGTGATTTGCAGAATCCCAGCCCGAGCAGTATATGAAGTAATATGGAAGAGTGGGTTTGGAGCTGTTTGTAGGCTTTCAACAAAGTTGTTATAGAAGCAATTCTTACTCTTTAAGCTGACACCTAAAAGATGAGGTTAGGAAAAGAGGAGGGGAAAATATTTTAGTCAAACAATGAACTATGCAAAGGCCAGGAAGAAGAAAGAATAGCAAATTTAAGTAACTAAAAATGCAAACCATGCCATTTTCTTTATATAACCCAGGAAAATTGATTGATGGGCTTTCCTAGTTAAAGATTAATATCAAGACAGTGGTTTTTAGGTTACTGATGATGTGGTCCTGATATTATAATGAGAAATTTACACATTTACATGCCTTTTACATGTCTCAAATTTAGCTCCAAAGAAACTTCAAACCAATCTAGCTAATGTTTGCAATTTTGTCTCTACCTTCTTACTGTTTTTTTCTCTCTCTCTGACTTTTGGAATTAGAAACATTAAAGTAAATCAATAAAAAAAATCTAGTTGATATTTCATATAATATATCCCACGAATAGTGCTATGCTTTGTATTTCAAAATTTTTCATCTATTTTTTTCTCTTCTGGTAAAAAGATCTATCTTACACATTTACATGGCCTAAAGTAACTTCACTTCGTGAAACTCTAACACAGTGTTTCAAAGTACTTTAATCACTACATAGTTTTAATGAAATCACCTGTGTAGTGATATGCCCCTAAGGACAAGGGTCTACTAATGCATCTGATCTGCTGCAGCCTTACCCTTACAAAGGGTAAGAATGCCCAGATTGGTTGTCTAGTTTAGGCCCCTGAGCTTTATTACTTAAATCTGTACTTAAATAGACATCTGGATCAGAATCATGGGCACTGATACCCTATGGCTAGTAGTACTGTTCAAGCCTTTTCTGAATTCACTTTCTTTAGAATTCATTGAATCCTCAACTTCCTTAAATCTGGTTTGATTCATGTACAAAGTATAAGATATATGTCACATTAGCTATAGAGTGATGTGCCAGTGTATGGCTTATGGTTTCACTTAATTATCTAGCACTACTAAATTCAGGGATAAAGATTTAATATGTCTGTGAAATTGCTAGTGACTGTCTTTGCTTTTAGGAGCCAGAAAAACAAAAAAGAACATTTCTTTTATCTTTATTTCATTTAAATTTTCTTATTGTAACCTTATCCGCTTTAGCTGTAGTTAAGCAATAAGTACATTTTCTACTCTTTTCCTTTTTATCCTATTTTCTTACACAGTAAAAACAAAAGCCTCCAGCTTACCTAATTTTCTCTTTCATTATAAACACAAACAAGAAGCATCATTAGAAAAAGAAAAGAGACCAACATGCCTCTTCCCAGGTGTTTACAGAAAAGATTTCAACAGATCTGGGACAGACACAGAGATGAAAATACACATTTTAGGATGATTGACTGGGGTCTTGGCAATAGTGTGACCATCTCTTGCTGAAAACAGTATAGTAGAGACACAACAGTACATTACTGGTACTGTGTAATTAGATTAATTACAGAAAGAATCAAAATGTGTTCAAATTCTAGTGAAGAAAATCTCATTAATAAATAAATATTTATTTATTTATGATTAAATGAATACATTTATACCTTACCATATCTGAAATGTAATGATAAGTTATACAGTCAACAAGCATTTACTAAGAATAGGTACAAATAGTGGCCTCCCTGGTGGCACAATGGGTTAAGCAATGCATTATAAGATGAACCGCAGCCACTGCAGCATGAGTTCAGTCCCTGCCGCAGTCGGGGAGGTGACCCATATGGCACGGCAGATCTCTCCTGCCTTGCCTGCTGCTCCCCTCAGCAGTGTACTTCAGTCAATCTGCCTGTTCTGTTTCCCCCTCTGTCTCTGGTGAATCCTCTCACCTCCCATGATTTTGGCCTGGACCCCAGTGCTTGTATGCATAAATAAATAAATCTTAAAAAAAAAAAAGAATAGGTACAAATAGGTACATCATAGATTGTATTCAAAACAAAAAGATTTGTATAGTATTCAATACAAAAGATTGTAGTCAAAGTGAAAAACTGCTAAGTAGTTCTGCATTATAAAGAATGGCATTGGATATATCCCGTAGGACTTAGTATGAAAAAGTAACATCAGTATCATTACCACACCAGTCACATCTCTATATGCACATCTCTATATGTCTACCTAAGTCTAGTCTGCTGGATAATTACCAGGTTGTCAGTCCAGGAGAGTGTTGTATATTTTCCTTTCTCTTCTTTTGAGGGAAGAAGGTATTATTTTGCTTCAAGCCAAGCAAGGTGAGAATGGACACCTTAAGAGATCTATTCACAGATATTGGGAATATTTTAAGAAGTGTGTGACATCTGAATTATAAGCTGGATGCTTGTTTAGGCAGTAGATTTAATCTCCCCATGTGCCTATTTGAACACAGATGTGGAAAGAGCAAGAGTAGGGAGTGGAGGATTGAACATGAGGGAATTGGCACCACCACTGTTTACTAGATAAAGGTTAATGATCTTTCCATGGACCAAGTAAGTACACAAAAAGAAACAAGGCTTCAGCCACATTCCCAGAAGCAAGAAGTTACAGAATATATCACAAGTGAGATTGGTTTGGATGCGGTTGCTTTGGGGATAAATGGTACCAGGGAACTAGCTATCCTCTGTGGTGCTTCCCAGATAACATTCACATACTTCCCATGTAAGGGAGTGAGCCCTCCATGACTGAACTCATCAATAGGAAGTCCAAAAAGGCACCAGTGAAGAGGCATTTACCCGATTTCCTCCCATCTTTTTCAAGAATTTAAAGCCAGGATGCATGTGGAGGAGTGACCCAAAAGAGAGAGGGACCAAGGTGGAAAGTGAAAGCTGACAAGAAGTGGTCAGACTCAGGAGGATTGGAACACTCTGGAACTTGCTGTTTCCTCTACCTGGAATGTTCTTTCTTAGATCTTCACAAGACTGGCTTCAAACTTTCCTCGGGACTCAACTCAATCCCTCCTTGAGAGAGGAATTTACTGACTGCCCTATCTAATGTTGTTGTTCTCCCTTATGGAGTTTATCAGTCTGTTTACACCTCTCATGGTATTGATCACCATCTCTGATTATTTTAACTATCTTTTCATTGGCTTTGACTCTGTCTGTTGCATCTCTGTATGTCCCAGTGCATGGATCTATAAATGTATAATAACAAACAAATGATAAAAATCTCAGTAATTCAAGAAAAGCTTTAGAGACTGGTAAAAGAAATAATTACCATGTCATTACTTCCCAAATGTAAACTGGTGGCTAATGTCAGAAATTAATTAGGTCTCTACCCCAAGGCCTTTTACTATAGGAAAACAGATGCTCCAATCAGCTCTGTTTTCCATGTGGCAAAATCATTACCTATAAAAAGCAAAATGAAATAATATTTTGTATTGCCAGTGTATGGGGTGCTTTAACGATTTACTCAGTTACTTAAAAAAACTCTTGTATTGCATTATATACATTCAGAATTTAAGACTTCTGATAAGTACAGGACTAGAAATTTGTGTACCAGCGTAACTGACATCCAAGTCCCTATCTGAAGTCCATGGTTTCCAAGGAATGTCATCTTTCCATCTTAAAACTCTCAGGAAACTGGCAGGATCATATATGACATCACTGGTGCTTTTTGGAGTTAAGATGATACTCATTGTTTTTTTATGACTTTGGCTGCAGAATCAGGCTGTTGTTTTTTAATCTTATTTTGCATGTATTGTTTAGGCAAAATCCTAAAGATCAAAAGCATATAAACTGTAGATCTGTCTTTCACTGATTGTCTGAGACAAGGATTTTATGTATAAGTGACTTACTGGAAAGTGTTCCCAAGAACCTCTATTAAGGATGTGGGTTGGGATAGGCAGGAGATAGAATGGCAGAAGCCATACCAGGAACTAATTTCATATCAAGTGTGGTGAGAATTTGGCTGATTCCTACAGGGGAGTTGTTGAATAGAAACCATAGCTCAGAGCTGTCTTGACCTGAGGCTAACAGATGGACTTCAATACTTTCCTATCAGTCATTGACTGTGGGAGGGAGTGTGTGTCATAGACATAAACTTGCATATGCAAGTTAGTAAACTTGCAGTCTGACTCTGCTCCAACAGCCTGGTTGTGCTAGGACCCAAGGGCACCCAGTAAAAGATAATCCTGTAAGCAAGACTTTGGAGACAGATGCACACCAGAAACCACAGAAAGGATCCCAGAGTATTTGGATTAAGCATCCTCCAGTGCCCATTATATTGATCATAACTGTCTTATTATAAAGGATAATTAAATAAATTCCTCTTGTACAAGAAAAAAATTAAAGGCTTATTTTTTCACCATGACTGGGCTATTTAAGCTCCAGTGATAATTATTCTCAAATGGATATTTTTAAATGAAGATGTAGGGTGACATGATGTTTGCCAGTTAGCTTTCAGTGGAAGCAGTTTGTGGTTCTGTTTGACGCATGCGATCCTCAGAAGCGAAGCATGAGAAAACGCATCACCCCTGACTTACAAGCAGTGACTGCAGCCTGACTCTATCTTCATAGTTTCCACAGTTCTAAACCTCAGCACATGTATTTCTTCAGAGGCCAAATGCTCTTCAGGAAATCAGGGATTGCTTCTCTTTCTCATCTCTTCTTTATAGCTTGAGAACCTTTATACTCCTTTTCATCACTACCAGTTAGACTTCATTTCTGTTCTGCAGCTCTCTGATCCTCCCCAGCAGTTTCTCCCTTTGTTATGCTGGCAGAAACTTTGGCTCTCTTATTCCTGAAATATTTTAGTATCTTAAAAGATTTTATTTATTAATGCATACAAGAACTGGGGTACAGGCCAGAGGTTTTGGGGGTGAGAAGATTCACCAGAGACAGAGTGGGAAACAGAACAGGCAGATTGACCAGGTTACACTGCTGATGGAAGCAGTGGGCAACACAGGAGAGTTCTGCTGCACCATGGGGTCACCTCCCTGGCCGGGGATTGAACTAGCGCTCCAGTGGCTGCGAACAGCTTAGCTTCACAGTAAAATGCTTCACCCCTTGGACAACCAGAGAGGCCCCTCCTGAAATATTTTAAATGATGTTTCTTCCATGGACTCCCATGGGTAGTGCAGAGCTTGAGAAAGATGTCAGTACTTAAATCAGAAATTGTTTCAGAGGCCTCCCTCGTGGCACAAGGGATGCACTGTGGGGTAGCCGCAGCCACTGTGGCATGGGTTCAGTCCCTGACAGGGAGGTGACCCATTTGGCACAGTAGACATCTCCTACCTCCCCTGATGCTTCCCTCAGCCGTGAATTTCAGTCAGTCTGGCTGTTCTGCTCCTCACTCTGTCTCTGGTAAATCCTCTCACCCCCACACTCTGTCCTATACCCCAGTTCTTGTATGCATAAATAAGTGAATAAATATTTTTTTAAAAAAAGAAATTGTTTCAGTTTCTGGATGTCACAGAACAGCTACATTATTTTATAAGGCTGCAATTTCTCTACATGTTATATGCTCCTAATTCTACCTTTTGGAACGCAGATTCTCTAGCTGCTGCTATTCTATACCCTACATACTGAATTCTGATTTCCTTTTCACTATTTCAAAGAATGTGATATTTGTCTCCACAAAACAAGTGACCTTCAAACAGAAGTACAGATCTAATAGATTTTAGATCCTAAGCATTTCACCCTGTTAAGACCAACAATTCCAGTCATGGAATACATTGACTAACCAAAAGTTACCTGGAGCTTTGGACCTGGAGCTTTTTGCTACATTGGATTTCCTGCTTTCTTTCTATTCTAAAAAAAGTAAGTGTGTGTGTGTGTGTGTTCTGTGCACCTTGGTATGGCATTATACTAGATTTTCTGGGGAGAATAATACAAAAAATATACCTCTCTTAAAAAAAGAAATCTGGATAAAACATCCTTTCTAGATTGTTATTGTCTTTTATTCCTTTTATTTTTAGAAACTTTTAACTCCTAAAAGGTTTCCTATAATAAAATATTTACATGAAATTAACTATAGCATGGGCATTTAAAAAGAAAACTTGTCAGTATGAAATTATTTCAGAGAAGTATATTAAGAAAAAGAATCATAATTAAATGATCTCCAAAATATTCCTAAATATCTATCTGTTTTCCTCTGTATATAGCATTTTGAATATTTAGAGTCAAGTAAAAGCAACACGAAATAATGATTAGTATGGATAGAGTTTTGGACGCAGAAAGCTTTTTTACGTCCAGAGATGCAGAACAACAAAGTGGGGAAGATCCCTGTTCTAATTCCTAGACCTCTACTTTTCAGGGTACTTTGGATACATTACCTGGGTACTCTGGTCACAGTTTCCTCACAATTGGAATAATATCTACTTTACAAGTTAAATAGAAGTGTAAAGCATTTATCACAGTACCTGATACATTAAAATATTCAATAAATAAAAGTCACACTTCCTCAGTTACAGGACCATTGACCACAGGGGTACAGTCTGACCTCATAGGGCTTCTTAGCTCATTTTTCTTCTGCTGCTTAGGATCTGGTACTAAAAAAAACAAGCAATTTAAGTGAAACATCTTGAAAAGTTGAGGATTACTTAAATTAGTAACCTATGTTGTTCTTTTTTAATCATTAATTGCACTGTTTATGCCCTTCAAATAAATATGATAACTTTATTAAATACAATACTATGACCACCCCAGAAAATACCATTACAACATAAAAAATTCATAAATCAACTAATGCCTATTTTTATTACTAAAGAGATTGCATACTGCTTCTCAGTAACTTTAAAGCTCATATGGAATGTCCTACATCACTAGTTTATTACAAAAATCATTTAATATAATCTTGCTTAACTTAATAATAGCTTGTATAAAATGCTATATGTAGACATTGTGCTAAGTGCTTCATGAGGATAAAAATCTTTCAAATGTATGCCTTATTATATTGACCAATTAATAGGTGAGAAAAATGTATCAAAAGAGTTCAAGAGACAGTCTGCAGGTGGCTGAGCTGGCATCTGGGAACATGACTGGGATTTTGCCAATGCTGATAAAGCTACAGTACCAGTCTGCCTAGTCAATGTGATTTATGTTAAATATCTGCTTTCAGTTTGAAGGTCTAGAGTTGTGGTAGCTGTAGCTGGCAGAGAGTGCCTGCGTACCAGTTCCCAATGAAAAATCTTGGGGTCTGAATCTCACATATGCTTTCCTGGGCAGAAATCTTGCAAGTGTTGTTGCATTTCACTGCTGGGAAGAGTGAGCTATGGGTAGCTTCTTCAGGAGAGTATAGGAAATCGATGTACTCAGATTGACCTGTGTAGAAGCATTGCTGTGTTGCTATTATAGATCTTAGCCATAGATACAACAATATGATGAGGTGAAGGAGTCCAAGGGAAGCACCAGTTGTGTGAGTAGTGATGGAACTGAATTGTTGACATAGGTGTTGACGCAACTATTAAGAGGATGTGTTATCTATCGGTCAAGGAACTTATTTTAAAAATATGTACCTGGGCCTCCCTGGTTGTGCAGGGGTTAAGTCTCAGTGCTACCAAGGTATTGCCAACTTGTGGCTGAGTTCAATCCCCAGCCAAGATGCTGACCCACATGGCACAGCAGACCTCTCCTGTCTCACTGGCTGCAGTATATTTCCGTAGATCTGTCTATTCTGCTCCCTGCTCTGTCTCTGGTGAATCCTCTCACCACCTGCACCTCTGACCTACACCCCAGTTCTTGTATGCATAAATAAATAAATCTTTGGTTTTTTTCATTTTTTCCCTTTATTTATATGTATTTGACATCAATTGTAGTCCCCATGGAATTCCCATGACCATTTCACCAGTGCACCATCATCTCAGTCCCTTGTGCTCTTCTGCTCTCATCCCAGCCCCTCCCCTCCCCCCCAACAAAGTGCCTCTGATTTGTCCTTATCTTTTTGTTTTTGTTATCTTGTGATTTTTTAATTGTTTTTATTCTTTTCCTTGGCCCCTTATTTAGTTCCCTTATATTCCTCCTAGAAGTAAAACCATCTGATTTTTTTCTTTTGCCTTCTGACTTATTTCACTGAGCATAATCCTTTCTAGTTCCATCCATTTTCTACAAATGATTTTATCTTTTTGTTTGCTGAATAGTATTCCATCCTGTATATGTACCACATCTTCTTGACCCAATCGTCTATTTTTGGGCATATGGGTTGTTTCCGGGTCTTAACCAATTATAAATAGTGCTGCAATAAACATAGCGGTGCAGGTATTCTTTTGAATCAGTGTTTTTGTGTCCTTTGGGTAGATTCCTAGGAGTGAGATTGCTGGGTCAAATGATAGCTCCATTTTTAGAAGACTGAGGAGCCTCCATACAGCTTTTCATAGTGGTTGAATTAATTTGCATTCCCACCAGCAAATAGTTGAGCTCCTTTTTCTCCACGTCCTCACCAACATTTTTGTTGCTAGTTTTTTTAATATATGCCATTCTTAGTGGTATAAGGCGGTATCTCATTGTGGTTTTAATTTGCATTTCCCTGCTTATGAGAGATGTTGAACATTTCCTCATGTGCCTACTCGCCATTTGTCATAAATAAATAAATCTTTTTAAAATATAAAGTAAAATAAAACTGTCTACCAGAAACCTGCAAAGGTGTTGTTGGAAGGGCTGAGGTGACAACCTTTCTAGAAGTTTCAATTCCAGTAGCTCATTTTGGGTCAGTCTATGTAGTATAATTTTTATTTTGTAAAATGTATGCTCACAAATGTACAGTGGTTAAAAATATATCAATATGTTCAAAATTTGTCCTTTTTGTGTATATGTTTATTGTTTTATAAAGAATGGCCAACAATGAGAATTACTGTAAATATTGAGCACTAAAAAGGAGGAAATAGGGTCGATTTGTACAAACAGGAGCCACTTAAACAGAACTAGTGTCTCACAATCATCTGTATTCTCAGTCACTGTAGCTGAGCAGCCTCACCTATAAGCCTACAATGATGGTCATGATTCCCCTTCCATCCTCTACTCTGTGCATGAAATTGAGGGTGTGAATGTTCCAATGTATTGACAGTGAGTCTCTTTTCTAGAGCTTTCCCTGGCCTTCTGTTAACAGTTGACTTTTTAAACAAGATTTTAGATGTTTTTATTTTTGCATTGCATTCATTTCCCTAGTATTTTCCAAACTATATACAATGTGTATTTATAAAGAAGGCTTTTTTTCTTCTGAAGTAGGGAACATTTTAAATATACCTGATGATCACAGCAACGTTTGTGGATAGCTACAAGACTATGGGGGGGATAAGCAATAAAAAGTAACATAGAATCATAGAATTGTGACAAACCATTTCTCACTTTCTACTTTTTTATTTTTCTAAGCAAATCTTACCTTCATAATGAAAAAAAAATCTTACATTGATATTTGTTATATTGTTTTTAAAACTTAAAATCTACTGGGTTCTTATAGAGATCAAGCACACTTATCAAAATATTTCTTTCGGGCCTCCCTGGTGGCGCAGTGGGTTAAGCAACGCACTATGAAGCAGACCACAGCCACTGCAGCACGAGTTCGATCCCTGCTGCCGGCCAGGGTGGGGACCCACATGGCGCAGCAGACCTCTCCTGCTGTGCCCGCTGCTCCCCTCAGCAGTGTACTTCCATTGATCTGCCTGTTCTGCTCCCTGCTCTCTGTGGTGAATCCTCTCACCCCCCCACACCTCTGGTCTGTACCCCAGCTCTTGTGTGCATAAATAAATAAATCTTTAAAAAAAAAAAAACAAAATATTTCTTTCAAGGAACAAATTTGTAAGACCCTGTGTCCTAGAATATGTGGACATTAGAGAGTGGAAGAAGGTTGGCGGAAAGCTCTGTGCTCCAAAAAAGCTGGCAACAGATGTCCACACATGTGAATTCCACCTGCTCTATTTATATGGAATTTAGGATGGATTTTGTTTTTTTCACTAACGACGTGAAGATATTTGATAAACACACAGTATTTTCAGTCAATAGTAAATTTATTTTGAAGAATTTTAGGGAACATTTACTCTAACAGATATTTCTTTTCCAAGATTAAACCAAAATAGATTAAATGTTTTTCTTCCAGAGGAATAATAAAGGGATGGAAAGATTTGCCTTCGAATCCCATTTGCCTGAAGCCTGTATGGGTACTCCAAGTGCTGTGTCTAATTATACTTAAAATGGCATTCTTCACTAACTGAATGTCGAGTTCTTACTTAGCTGTCTTTTCTAGATATTGCAGATCCAGCACAATATATTATTGAGTAAGTATACTCAAAGGAATTAGGTTTGTCAAACTAACTTTACTCATTTTGCAAGTGGTCACAACAAATAGTAACTCTGTGCTTCAAGCCTGAAAGCAGGAAAGCTGGACACCTGGAGAAAATAGAGATGGAAAGTGAAACAAAAATCATGAACAGATTTTAGAAAAGTAGATCAAATAATTGGTATTATAGCTGAGCTGTAATATGAGGTGTTTGTCAAGCATAGTGAGTATCTTTCCTATGAACCCTAGCTTTTCCCAGTAACCCTTGGTTCAGCTTCACAGGTACTCTGTGTGCAAAACTGTTGATTGCAGTGTGAGCTGCCAATAACCAAGATATTGATGATGTTTCAGGAAAATAATAAAAGCTCTCTGAAGTAGGATTGGTAGTAAATAATTTTAAATGGTTTTTCAAATTACAATTGAATCATAAAACCACTATTTGACTTGTCCTGTTGAGTAAATATTAAATGAATTGCACTAAATTTGTCTCCACATTTTCTGAAACTTGAGAGTCAACTTCAAAGACATTTCCTATTTAGTCCTTCTGGAAGTGGGGAACTTACATGGCAGAGTCTCTGGAACTGAACTCTCTTTTCCATTTCACCTTTTTCCATTCTGAACATAGATTCTTTAGTTACTAACTTTCAGACACTGGGTCCGCAAAAAAAAAAAAAAAGTTTCAAAGAATAGAAAAATTAATCCAAAACAGTTAAATGAGCCTTTTGGTAGCTTATAAAATAAATTTTAGTATAAAAGAAAAAGATCCTTGAGTGGGTCATTGACTCTGCTTTTCAGAAATATGAGAAATAAATCATATACACATCTCTGATATATGGGATGAAATTGTGTCCTTGTCAGTACACACAAGAAAAGCAATTCACAAATGTTTTCAGTTTTCCAAATTAGATAGCATCTGACCAAATAAAACAATACTAAGCAGTCACTACAACAAAGCTTTAAAATTTCCTTGTATTGTATTGTGAATCCAAAAATCACCCTAGACTCTCTGTTGTGTGCTATAAGGCTGTCCATCCCACAGATTGGGGAGGCCTGTAAGTCATTGAACATGTTCATCTCCTTCTTCTGAGGACTACTTTATTTGTTTTAAGTTTAAAAGAAACAAGTACATTCAGATGAATTATGCAAGTTAGACTAGAATGTCTTTAGTTACCTACTTTAAGTTCCCCATTTGTTACTGCTGTTGACTTCCCCCCACCTAAATCTAATGAAATTGATAGTGGTTATACCCAATAATATTTTGCTCTAATTTGGGGTATCTTTTTACTTAGGAGTAGTAGAAAGCATGAATGTCAGAATTCCCAGTACTTAATGTTGAAGAATAACTCTAATTGTCCCTGTCTCCCCCACCCCACACACATATAATTAACATAAATGACTTCTTGGAAGTCAATAGCCTTGTTTTGAGGCACTGTGTTCTTTATTAAATCCATCTGTTTCCTTGATATTAGAAATCTCCTACACTGGTGAGGTAGGATATTCCAAGTTGACTTTTATATGTGTTCCACAAGTGTCTACTCTCTATAAATTGTAGGCTGGTGCTTTTTCTGGGAGAAGGACCCATCTTAAATTTTAATCTTTTCTTTATTGACTAGTAAATGACTCAGATATGACCAGAAATTTTTCTTGACACTTATTGCATGTTGACTTTTGACTCAATTTCGTTCAATGGGATAAAGCATCTGAGGTCAATTTTCCTTATTTTGACCTTGCTCTGAATCTTTTAATACACTTTCAAAACAGCATAAAAATATAATACAAGAATTCAAATGGACAATATAGCATAGCACTATATAATCTTTTGTGAAAATGGTTGTTTATCTTATAAAACTGAGCTATATAGAAATTCTCAATAAAAGCAGAATCTTTCTTACCTTCAAAATAATTACTAGCAAAGCAGATTTACAGTAAGAACTTTAGATAATGGATATCCCTCTAGATTATGCTAAGTGAAGTAAATCACAAAGCAAAAGAAAAATATCAGATGGTTTTATTAAGTGGAATATAGGAAAAACCGAACAAAGGGTTAGAAAAAAGAAAACTTACAGGCAAACCATAGATCTGAGGGGTACAGCAGAGGAAGGAAAGGGAGAGGGAAGAGCACAAGGAACTATGGTGGCAATTCATGGGTGATGTGGTTGTGGAAAAATTAGGACTACACCTTTCCTGAGAGAAAAAGTCAAATTTTGTACAATGAACAATGATGAAATAAATAAATAGGCTATCCCTCTATTTAAAAGACTAAGTCAGGGATGAGCCATACATTCATCTTTCTATGACTTGGTATAGATTTCAGACTAAATGATTTCTACCTGCTCTGCCAGGCAGACCAAAGAACAAGCATCTTTATGCCAATAATGTGATCCTACTTTCACATTCCAAGAATATCCATAAAACATCAAAACTGATAAAATTTTAAATTTGCATAAAGTATTAAAACAAAAACAAAGTATATGTTTTTGTTTCTTAAAGATTTTATTTATTTATGCATACAAGAACTGGGGCACAGGCCAGAGGCACGGGGGATGAGAGATTTCACCAGAGACAGAGTGGGGAGCAGAACAGGCAGATCGACTGAAGTACACTGCTGAGGGAAGCAGCAGGCAAGGCAAAAGAGGTCTGCTGCACCATGTGGGTCCCCTCCCTGGCTGGGGATTGACCTCAAGGCTAAGGAAGCCCGGCAATGCAGTGCTCAACCCCTTGTACCACCAGGGATGCTCAAAGTATATATTTTTGGTTTGTTATTGTATAAGAAAACAACTCTGACTACTGTCTATGTTTATTAGTTACTAGCCTAATAATAGTGGCTTAAACATGATAGATGCTAATGTCTGTCTTTGTCAGAAGACAGTCCAGATATGGTCACTTGTCTCCATGAAATCATCCAAAGACCAGTCTCCACCCATTAAATTTCTTTCTGCTTTGCCTGTTTGTGATTCTCATCCTCATATAAGTAATAACATTTCAGGCTTTATACCATCAGTCAAGAACCAGGATGGGAGAGGAATAAAGAAATGACATGACCTCTACTTTAAGGACAAGTCTGCCAGGGACCAGTGTTTATTACAGTCTCTTATATAAAACTTAGTCGTATAGCAACTGAAGAACTGAGAAATTTAGTTCTTATTCTGGGTACCAGGTGCCCAGCAGAAATAAGGGTTCTGTTCCTATAAGGCAAAGGAGAGAATGGATCTAGGAGGAGCAATTAAAAGTCTTGCTGATACTGTCTGTTAGAATCACCTTGTAAACTTAAAAAATACCTAATCTTGAGCCTCACCCCTGGAGATTCTGATTCAGTAGGTCTGGTTTAAGCTCATTGGCCAAATTATTCCCAAGCTGTATCTTCCTGATAAGATAAATCACCAGAAACCTATATTTCAGTACAATTGCCTTTGCAGAAACCTATTAAACTCTTGGTTTTCAAAGGGAGAGATAATAAATAGCTCTATATATGAGGCACCCCTGCACTTTTTTGCATTAGAACTTTTGCCAAGGACATTATGCATTATGTTGTTCCGTCCTTCTGATGTAAAGATCCTTGTGACTAATTTCTTTCAGCATCCAAACCCAGGTAAATACATTTAAATTTCATTCTCTAAAGATTTATTCTGCTTTGCTACACAGTTGGACCCATGTAATCCACTGCATTTTTCTCTTTACCTAGGCTATAAAAAGAAAAGAAACTTATTGTGCATTCACCTATTGTAGCTTTTTATAGTATTTATGCAGTATTTCCTTAGTATTTCTGCCTTCTGTTTCTCTTAAGTATGTGCAATATTATTGGATTTTGGTCTTTCCTTGTCTGCACATCTTTTATAGGCTATATTTCAGGGGTCATAAAATAATAAAAATAGAATTTTCATAACTGCATTATGAATAATGACAAATAACAATAACATTTGGGGGGTTTTTTGAGTGCTTATTTTGGAAACACACTATGCCTACCATTTTGTTGCATGAACTTGTATAATACCAACCTATGTAATTCATCTAAATCCTGGATCTAACATGGTTCAGTTTCAATACAGATTAAATCAGCAAGGAAACAGTCCAGTCAATAAATGTAATCAAACACAAACCCAACCTTTACATCTCTTGAAACTGTTTATAACAGATAAACTGAACACTGCAAAAGTTTACTAAATTCCACTTTCTCCTAAAATCTCTTACATCCTTTAGAGTTTACCAGTTGTCAAATTTCCAAAACATCCTGCCACGTTTGTTCTCTTTTTCTTTCCTCATTCCTTTGTAACACTTTTTTTTTTCTTTTGCCTGTGAGAAATGACAGAACTTGCGCTCCCACCTGCTGTTGGCCTGGTGATGATACTCTAGGGTGGCTGGAGAACCAGCTACTCTATGTTCTCTGGTTATATTTCTACTTCCCATGCAGAGGATTTTTTGGAATGCTTTGAAAACTTTGATTGCCTCTCACCACACTCTCCACTTCCACTTGGTTACACTTTTGAGGTATATCTGTTTCTATAAGAAGACACTAAGGTTTTGTAATAAGTACTTCAAAGTCCAAAATCACCCAGCTAAGAATCAGCATATCGAAGGCAAAGGAGTGCAATCTCAAAGTCTGTGTTCTTAAATACTCTAATCCATTGTTGCACTTTATATGGCTGGATGATTGATGGTTTAGTTTGAAAGCACTTCCAGTATTATCTTTTAAAGAGAGTATTATCCCTGTCAGATTACCTATCACATTTTGTTTTAATTGCTTATTTCTGTTCTTATCTGCGACTGCACTCATTAGATGCTCAGTGAGATTTTTGTTTGTACACTATTCTTATCACTATAGTTGTATTTTGTACAAAGTATACAAAACAATGAAAACTCAATAAGTAATAACTAAATGACTAGATGAAAAGAGCATGTTACTTTTTTTGTGAACACGAAATTTTCTGTCAACAATAATGTACCCATATCTATAATTCCAAGGCCTTTTGGAAATGAAAAGTAGTTACTACTCACTCAGATACATTTGGTAGATTGTAATGACTTAACTTTCATTTATGGTTTATAAATTGAGTCTGAATGCAATTTCAAAAGCATAGTTCAAAAAAATGTTTTCAGCAATGGCAACATTATATGTTCTAGTGAGACATTGTGAAGAAAAACAGAATTTAGAATTAGAAAAACAAGATCTGAATCCCAGCTGTAAATAGTCTTGGGTAGAAACATTAAGCAGTTTTCATTTCAAATTTTTCATCTTAAATTGAGGATACTTGTAATACATAATTTATTTGTGATGAAATATGGTATTATGTGAATTCCTTGGAAAATCTCAATGTTATGAAGTTATTAAATTTCTAATGTGTTAAAATATCATGAATAATAACCAGATCATCTTCGGATGCACAGGTGCTTAGTGTCCTGTCTGTTCCTGGACTTTTTACATTAAAATATCAGAAGTAAGATTCTTAAATGGGTAGGATTTCATTTCTAACTTTTTCTCTCTGTGCAATAAGTGGCAATGGTTATTATCAAATGTGTTTCCACTGATGAGTTCATAAAGTAAATGATACCCATGATATCTTACATTGCAGTTTTACAATATCTGGACTTTTAGAAATACAGCTTGGTAATAGTCTTCTATATTTTTACATAAGTTTTTAAAGATAAAATATTAATTTAACTAAATAAAACTAAATTAGCAAAACAAAACTCATTTTATAATTCCATAAGTAAAATATAATAAAATATTTGGGTGATAAAATATAATCATTTTGGTAGAATTAAACAGTTGCTGTTTTTTTCTTTCAGGTCTTATAAAGTATATTAAAAATCATTATACATTAAAGCTTATCATAATAAAACCCAATTAAGTTCCATCAAATGAACAGTAAGTGCAATTCAGCAATGTCAATAATTCATAATATGTATTAAATAAAATTAGGACTCAAGACAATTACTTTTAATTAGGTTAGAGAATATAAATTAAAAAGTTGTGACAAACTTCTAAAACTTACTAGTGATTATACTGACAAAGTCACTTGAAAAATAAGATTTCAATTAAAAAGTAAATCTAGCATTTTCTTAAATATAAATTTTGATAATACCTGATACCACAGTGTGATACTATTTTTTCAATGGATTCCAAAAATGGGAAATTTATAGGAAAGCATTACCAGGATGGTTGGTATCCTTTTAACTTTCTTTCAGAATATAGACATCCTATGAAATGTATTTACTAACGAAGAGTATATTGAATTGGCACACATGTCTAAAAAAACTGCCTCCCAAACATACCAACCAAAGCGTTATCCTCCTGGCTGCCCCATATGACATGTCATAAAGATAAGCACCATTTAGCCAGTTTGTTTCAGAATAAATGCACAACACATTTTGTGTTGTCTCTTCATGATTTTCATTATTGGGCTTACCTGATTACCTATGTGCATATATTATCTGCGTAATTGTAGGAACGCCAAATAGCATTTTGTAGGATCTAGACCCTCCTGAACAAGGTTAATTTGGTTAACTGTTTGAGAAGAACTAGACACACTAGAATAATGTACATAAAAGATGTAAAGCATTAATTTAAGTGCAAGTGTAAATACAATAAAGATAATGACTCTGTCTAATTGTCCATTACCAACTACCACTTAATTCAGAATGGGTAAAACCAATGTCTGTTTTCTGAATATGTTTGGAACCATGTTGTTGTGGCATTTCGTTTCACATCCTTTGCTATGACTCACACCTATCCATATTTCACATCATTCTGTTACATTTTACACTGGACCGATTATTAAGCAAGGATCGTTTTATTGCAATGACCGGAAAGAAAATGACTCTAGGTAACTCAAGCAAAAATGGAGTTGTTGGAGTTAGCCACATACAATCCAAAAAAAGCTAAGTGTTTATCCTTCTGGAAGGCAGCTAGGTCTCAGTAACACATTCATGCAACTTCTTTTAGATGCTGGTTTGTTGTTTGTTTTTTTTTTTTCCATGACACAGCCCATGATCCTGTGGAACCCCATGGATTTCTGTTCAAACTCCAATTCTCAGAAGGACTGGCTCATCTAGTTTACTTTTCTAATGTCTCCAACTCTATATCCATCCAGAAAGGTTGGATGGCACATATTTGGAAGATCTGGCATTACTGTAAGCCAAAGTGTACCCTAATTTTGTCTGTCTCAACTGCTGTTTTGTTTTTTTTTTTAATCAGGGCTAATATGATCTTTAGGAGAATTTCTTTCCCTTACCAGTAACTCCTTGAGGTTTAGTGTTTGAGCTTAGAATTTTTATTAAATGCATGCTCACAACTCTACTTATATCCATTTCTATTTGTTCTTGTTCAGATTGTGTAGTACTGTGATCATGACTGCTGGTACCACCTAGGACAAAATGTCCGCTGCCATCTGTGCTTGTGGAGCACAATGGACTCACCTGGTTATCTGATTCTCCTCCAGTACTCACTAATAACATTCTCTGTGGTTAATTCCTGCCTTGACTATCAGATATTTTTTCCCCTCAACTTCTACAGTTCTGTTATTAATGCCTATTGACTACCTGGAATTCTTGACTATTTAAGTATTTTATATCAGTTAACGCATGGCATGAATCTGAACAGTACATTATTTTGACCCATCTGTAAGACCCTGGAGAGATTTGCCAAAAATGGCAAGCTTTGTTTTAATATCCATTCAGTTCTTTCATGTGTGTATTTCTTGTGGAAAAGAATGACTGAGATGAATGGTGGCTCCCTGGCATATTTACTTGCCCAGGTGGAAAATTGTTGCTGCTGCTTTCAGAAATACTTTCCAAACAAAATTAAGGCAATTTCTTTCAGTGCCAAAAGGCACAAAAGATAAATCTATATGGGCTATAAAATATACTTTTTATTTTCAAAATCATGTTCCTTTCATTTTAATATCTTTTATTTGATATTTATATCTTCATATTTATAGCATTTCAGTTTTAATTGGCTCAAGATGACTTTTTTTATTTAAAGGATAGTGCCGAAGAGTAGTATCTATTTCAATTTCTGACTCACTGCATGATCTTAAGTAGGTCATTTTAACTATTGAGCAACACACTAAAATGGGCAATTTAGTATTTACCTTTTTTGTGAAATTCTGTTGTGAAAATCAACAGAATTTTCATCATGAAATGTATGAAATGTCACGACCTGGTTGAAAAGGTGTTGGTTGCCCCCCACACACAAAATCTCAGTTGTTCCTACCACCAAAAAATGTTCCCTTTTACCAAGTTTTCAAATTATTTGATGTTCTTGTCTGTATTACAAGTTTCTCGTGTACTGTATTGAACTTTTAAGTTTTTATCTTGAAGACATGATTCTGATGAATGCTCTTCCTATTCAAATCATTATGGTACTCAAGGGTGTACATGACAGCAAATTGGCCTTCAGATTCTTTAATTATGGAGTCAGCATTGCCTACCTAAGCTAGAGAGTGTAAGCTAATTTTCATTTTTGAAAATCTAGGCATTTACTTGGTGGTACTGAAATGGTTTCTTAGCATTATGAAAACCTTTTAGTGTGTTCTGTACCAAATTGAACTTGACTATATTGATTATCTTTAAATGTTTTCATAATTCTCTTTATAGTAAATAGAGGTTAAAGAAAAGATTGCAGCAGACAATCTAATACTAAAACTGTATTTTTCTGGAACTTTCTTCAGTCACATACTTTGTCCTTTAGGCATTTACAGTTGAATTTATGTACATATATGCATGTATGTATGTATATATATTTACTATCAGATCCCATAGAATCTAATTGTATACTGTTGCTGCTGTTCTTTACTATAGATGCTGTAGAACCTTGGTAACATTTGAATGCTAAGTATTATTCAAAAAAGGTTCATACAGTCTACCTTTATAATTTTCTTTTCCTGGTTTTTTTTTTTTTAAGAACAGCAAACAGTATGCTGCATTACTTACCTTTTATGGTGACTTTATTTATAATGATCATAGCTACTATATCCTGATTGACACAAATGTTATAAGCAGTGTGCTAAATACTTTACACACATTATCTAATGCATATTGCCTATGTCTCAGTTGTTGGAAGACAAATTTATTATTCTGTGGGCATTAGGTATATGCTAAACATTAGATATAAAATATTATTTTGTAATTTTACCATAATTATAAGTAGAGAATCTACTTTTTAGAAATAGAATAATTTTTAATATTGTGTCATTCTGTTATCCAGATCTTAGAATAATATGTGATATATAATCATGCATTTATGAGAAAAGACTTGTATAGTTCATAATAGTTTTTCTTAAGCTCTTTGTCTGTATATGTTTAACTGCCAGGCAACAAAATTCTATGACATTTAAAACTGAAGTCATTCAGAAATTGCTTCATTGTTCTTGTAGGATTAACTAGGAAATGTAGGTAAATAGACATGCTTGGAGTAAACACTATAGGAATCTTAAAGTACAATTCTGCACTCGTGAATGTTTAATCTCATTCCAATTGGAGGTCACTTTAGGTAATGGTTAAGTACATGGGATCTAGACTCTTAGCTGCTTAAGTCTGAATTCATGCTCTACCACTGACTTCCTATATGACTTTCAGGAAATCCCATAACTTCTCTACTTTAAAAGTTTTCTCTTCTGTGGAATAAAAACCACAGTCTTTATTGGCCACCTTTATTCTTTTCTCTTTTTGATATGTGCTCAAATTTCATTGGTTCCTGTGTCTCTCATGATAAAAACCAATATACATTGTTTGGATAATTCTAAGAAATAGAACATAACTAAAACTGCTGTATTAAAAGGATTTCAATCAGAAAGTGGAACCACTGTGAATGAAATGGAATGAGATTATTCTAACAGATGTTTAAGATTGTTTTCTCCATAAATGGATTTTGAATCCTAGTCAACGTTTTGCTGGTTATTTGGTGGGGGGGAGGGGTGGTATTTGGTTTCTGTGAATTCAGATGATTATGGCAATATGCTTAAACATCAGAAATGTCCCATGCACATTAGAAAATGTGCATTTGGTATTTCAAAGCAGTGTAGAAAAGATGAATCAATAGACAGTTTTGAGAAAATTGCTTACCCATTAGGGAATAAATAAGGTTATATTCCTACTACATGCTATTCACAAAAATAAATCTTGTATGCGATAAAGACTTTATATCAAAACCAAAACTATAAAACTAATAGTAGGAAATATATGACTATGTTTATGACTTGGGATAGCAACTTTATAAGACAAAGCCCAAAAAGGTCAGTAAATCTGATGTCAAAATTAGAAGCTTTTTTATGATAAACATATATAATAAAAAACAAACTATTTGCAATTTATATAACCAAAATTGGATTCGCAGCAAGAGTATATAAAACATATAGAAGAAAATAAAAATGGTACAAGGTAGAGAAAAGTCTTTAAACGTAGTACAGAGGGAGTTAATAATAGTGGTTCCTTTTTAGGAGAGACATGGGATTTGAGGTAGTAATAAAAAGGGATTTCATTCTGTGTATAGCATTATGATATTTTTACAAGTATAATATATCGATGTATTATTTGTTCTTTACTTATCCTAGGTACTCTTTATCATTTATTTGAAACAAATAACTTATTTTAGCTATAATTTCCAAAAGTGAATCATTAGCCAATTTCCATAATTTGCTCTCCTGAGAATACTAAAACGAATATCCTTTATATATCTCCTTAAGAACAAAATAGAAATTCTTCCTTAAGACAAATTGTAAGAATGATATTTCTAGTTCATACTATATTCTCCTGTTTTAAATATAGCAGGTATGACCATCATTTTTTCAAAAAAATTTTAAACAGTTTAACATTTGATGTACATCAATTCTGAATTTTGTACACTCTTGACAAGAATTGATATACTAATTCAAAATAAGACTGTTCAATTGAAATATACACAAAGTCCCTGAATACTATTTAGAGAAAATAAACGTAGTGGCCAGTAAATATATGAATTTATGCTTGTTCTCACTTCTGATCATGAGAAGGTGAAATATCACAATTGTACAGTACCTATTTTCAGATATCTGTTTGGCAAATGTAAAAAAAAAAGTTCTCAGGATTTTAAAGAATATATGCCGGGCCTCCCTGGTGGCACAGTGGGTTAAGCAATGCACTATGAAGCAAACCGCAGCCTCTGCAGCATGAGTTCGACCCCTGCTGCCAGCCAGGGAGGGGACCCACATGGTGCAGCAGACCTCTCCTGCCTTGCCCGCTGCTCCCCTCAGCAGTGTACTTCTGTTGATCTGCCTGTTCTGCTCCCCGCTTTCTGTGGTGAATCCTCTCACCACCACCCCACACCTCTGGCCTATACCCCAGTGCTTGTCTGTATGCATAAATAAATAAATCTTAAAAAAAAAAAAGAATATATGCCAATATCTTCACAAACCAGCAAAGTGAAATAAAAGACATTTAGATTTTTGAAATTAGAAAGATGTTTTACTTAAGGTAGTGGAGACTGAGCCCATGAAACGTGTACAGAGGAGTAAATAAAAATCAGTCAACTGCTGTTGAAAGCCAAGCTGTGTCAGCATACAGCAGGGTCATCCAGAATCTTCCTGTTAGATTAGATTGCTAGGAATAGAAAAAGCTGAGGATTTTACTACAAATTCATAAAGCATAAGAATTGGGTAGAAGTCTTCATAGTCAATGTAAAAGATGATGTGGAGTAAGGTTGAAATATTAGCATCAGCAGAAAACAATAGTAACTGAAGACAGCCCAGATTTTTTTTGAGAGTGTAGGAGAGAAATGCTCCAAAAGCAAACTCACAGGACTTCCCTCAGCAATAAGAACCTGTTTTTGTAACCAGTGTGAAAAAGATAAACATTTAATGCTGTACTGCATGTATCTAGAGAATCATAGGTACATGTTTAAAAATGTAGAAGAGTTAGGAGCATTTGGAAATTGATTTTGTATATTTTTATTTTTTATTTCTATATTTTACATCATTGTTCATTTTTGTATAATGTATGCTTGTATGCGTTCTACTTTTAGGCATACTCCCCATAAAATTCCCACCATCAGTTCACCCGTGAACCATCATCATAGTCCGTTGTCCATTCTCTCTCCTGTTTTGATCCCTTTGCCTCCCCGTCCCTCAGAATATCTCTGATTTATGATCTGATCGCCTGCTAATTTGTTTTTTTTTAAAATTATCATTATTGTTATTTTTTTCCTGATCCCTCATTTGTTTCCCCTATATTTCTCCTATAAGTGAAACCATCCAATATTTTTTCATTTTCCTTCTGGCTTATTTCACTGAACATAATCCCTTCCAGCTCCATCCATGTTGCTGCCAATGCCATCAGTTTATCTTTTTTGATTGCTGAATAGTATTACATTATGTTTATGTATTACATCTTCTTCATCCAAATATCTATTTTTAAGAATTTGGTGTTTTCCAGAGCTTACCTATTAAAAATAGTACTGCAATACACATAGGACATGGAAAGTGATTTTGATATAAAAGGCAGTTTTCAGGACCCTACGGTGTTTGATTAGCTTAGCAAAATTATCTAGAGCATTTACTTGAACTTATGACCCAGATATTTCAGGATATTCTCAAGATACCAGTGGAACCACAGGCTAAACTAAGCAAGGTTGTACTAAGCAGTACTAGATAGTGGTTAATAATCATCATTTTTTAAAATCAGAAATCAGTCTGTATTTTGGGAACATCGTGGATAAGTATTTCCAAAAGATATGTGTGAGTGAGGCAATTAATTACAAATCTGAGATGGTGTGCTTCCACAGACCAGTGTAGAAATATGCTCACTGAGAACAACCTGAGCCTTTGCTAGGTATTCCTAGGTATTCAGAGGACTGAGTAGCAGGGTAAGGCTACTTTTCTAATATATTGATCAATACTGGCTTGAAGCTAAAGACACAGAGGAAAAGGAGACAGTTCTTCACGTGTATTATTCAGAAGTTGGGAATAGAGATAAGTTTATGAATTAAGTTCACAAAAGAGGAAAATAATTATCTCTCTCTAAAATGGGACATGAGATGTATGAGAAGCAGTGACTAGAATTGTAATGCCAAGAAATTTTGTAGAGCTTTCTTCAGAGAATTGCTTTTCATTAAACAATGAATTAAGAAACATACTTACTTGGTATTTCAGAATTGTTATGTGGTTCCCTATAGTAAATGTGGGATATTCTAAACTGAAATGAGTTAGATTAGTTATACCATACCTTAAGTTCAGGTTGCACCATACCAAGGAGTGAGGAGTTGTGGTTTTTAGTGTTGTGTTTGGGGAGTGGTTATTATAAGTTACAAATGTCTGAGGAAGACAAGACAGCTTTCTATCATATTAATATCATTAGAATAAACTTAAAAGGGTTTTCCTAAAGCAAAGCATTATTTTATTAGTTGAGAAAGAGGGACAATAGGGTTTAAATATTTTTGGAGGTGGTAGTGTAGACAAAATGTTTGTACTTGTACAATTATGCAGCCCTGGGAAAAACTACTGAAACCACCAAATTGATTTGAGAAGTAGATCATTCTTCATATATCTCCAGGAGATATACATGGAATATGGAGTGTTTTAATGAAAAAAATCATCATACTTCCAGACCAACACTAGAGAACTAGCGCTATTTATGGGTATCATAGTTATTAACTTTATCTTCCAGTTTTTGTTTAGTAGGAATAAATATCCTCACACATACGTACTCTCAGACTAAAAAACTTTTTTCTGAGTTAGATTCTTAGGAGATGAAATGCTAGCTCAAATGATATAAGTGCTTTCAATTTCAATCAATGTTTACAAATGTAGTTGTTCCTACTTCCATTACTGATATATAACAGTAACTTTTCTTCACAACCATACCAAAAGTAGTTGTTCCTTCTCTTTCAGTTTTGCCAGATGAATGGTTATGAAGTGGCATGTCACTGGATTCAGTATTTTAATTCATGTGTATAGTACTAGTAGAATATGTCTCATATTTCAAAGTTTAAGAAGAACCCCTGGCCACCTATCCATTTGTTTTGTGGCAAAGAGACAAAAGGCACCAATTTCCTTTAGTATATACTTCAGATTTAAACTATAAATTCCAAATAGCTAATTGGTTGTTAGATGTGGTGGATCAGCACAACATTCTACAATAGACAGGAAAACAAACAAGCACTATGACATCAGAAACATTGTCCTATAGACCTAAATTTTGCTGTAGAATTTAGGAGTCTGTGGGCATGAGAGAGCTGACTGCTGGAAATTTTCTCATATTGTATAGTGGGTTGGTTGAGTCCCTTGTAACTTATGAAGTACATCAGGGAGTTCAGATGGGCCTTTTAAAGGAGTGAAGAAAAGAAGATCCATTGTTCAGAGGACACTTCCATTATTACCTATAGTAAGGTTAATAGGCAGATAAGAGCAGGGATAAACAACTATATTCTTTCTGGAAAAGAGAATGGGATGATTATAAAGATAGAATAGATATTGGGTAGGGATGGAGAACCTATAACTTCAACACAAGAAGGCAGCATAGTCCCTTCCACAGTTCTTGAGCAGGAGACACTGGTATTAAGGCCCAATGGGTCAACCAGTACAGTTTGGACAGCGGAATAGAGATTAGTATTTGGAGATTTTAAAGTACTCCAAAGTGGGGCCTCCCTGGTGGCACAGTGGGTTAAGCAATGTACTATGAAGCAAATCACAGCCACTGCAGCACGAGTTCAATCCCTGCCGCTGGCCAGGGAGGTGACCCACATGGTGTAGCAGACCTCTCCTGCCTCACCTGCTGCTCCCCTCAGCAGTGTGTTTCAGTCAGTCTGCCTGTTTTGTTCCCGACTGTCTGGTGAATCCTCTCACCTCCCTGGACTCTGGTCTATACCCCAGCTCTTGTATGCATAAATAAATAAAATCTTAAAAAAAAAAAAAGAACTCCAAAGTTCAGAAACAAATGAAAGATCCTTCAAAACAGCATCTCAAGAGCAGAACATGCCAGGAAATAAATTGCCCAATGCTGGTGCACAAACTACTGCAAGATTTTTTAACCAGTAAATAAGAGCTTAATGTACCTACCTTTTTGAGAGCTCAGTGAATTCGATTTTTTTTCCCTCTCCACTCAACCTTTCCAACAAAAACATACACAGCAAGAGAAGTAGAAATCAGGGAAATGGAAGGAACTCTCATAATTGAAGAAGAGATTATAATTCTAAAATACTTTAACACAGGAAAAATATCGAAAAAACAAAGCCACAATGACTGTCTACAGTCTGATGACCTCTTTAGGCTCCTGCAACACTTGAACCCTCTTTTCCACTCCCACTTCATATAGTCATAATGAAAATACTTAGATCAATTCCACTGGCAACTTCAGTTGGATGCTAAGGGAAGGTGGGACTTTTGCTGGTAAGGAACAAAGACAGAGAGAGAATTACACTTCAGGGAGTATTTGTTTCTAGAAAGGCTAAAGCAGGTGGTGATCATGTACAAGCTTCAGAGTTTAGTTGAAGGCCTGAATTTTGATGACGAGCAGAAGAGAGTCTGCTCTAGCCTTCATATCCATATGGTTTTTGAGAAGTTGAAGGATATGATGGAACATGAATTAGAAAATTGTTTTGTAAATTCTTCTGGCTAACAGGAAGGTTGTGGATAATTCCTTTTCCTTTCCCCATTAATCATAATACTCTGGGGCTTCATTCTTTGAATAAATACTACTTAGTGAATACTTTCTAAGAATTGGGAACTTCTCTAGAAATGGGAACTTTTGTCATGTGATTTCTACTAGGTATTAGCCCCAGTTTATTTATATATATGTATGTATGTATGTATATATACACGCATGAACACACACACACTAAAACTTCAACCTCAAAGAGAGTCACTCCTCCAAGGTGACATATTGTGAGTGATGGAGAGTTTCGGTTGCAGTTCTGCCTGATACCAGTTCCTTGTTCTTCCCAGAGTTTCTCTCCTAAATCAAGTTCAATTGCAGCAGCTCCTGGTGCTTACTGCAAGAGAATGCTGCAGCTTCAAGTGGTGGTTGGAAGGACTTTGGCAGCCCAGCAGTGCCCAGGTGCACTGGACTCGTGGCAGAACTCTGCAACAGCTCTCTCTTTATTCAGCAGCATTGAATTTCCGAGCATAAAATTAGTGTCTCAGGAAATCCTTCCCAAGAAGTTATTTCCAGCCAGCAACCAGTGACTTATTCCAAATGTCTGCATAAGCTAAAGAGAGTTTCCTCTGGTTTGAAGTTGCTTGTCCTGGCAGACAGATGTCTGCACTGCTTTTTACTTTTTAACAGAATTTGTCTGTGCTACACAGACTTAAAGATCTCTCTCACCTTTGTGCTTTTTTCCTGAAGACAAAAAAATAATGAATTTAAATAGGAAACAGCTATTTAAATTCTCTACTCCATAACTTTATTTTTCCTGACACAATTTTATTTTCATTTGTGCCCCTTATTATGTATTTTTTTTTCTATTTCGATGCAGTTTTTGGCTTTGGCAATATCAGTCCTTCTGTTTCAAAGTTCTTGGAATTGAAAGCAAAGCCACAAAGTTGACTTTAGCAGTTGTGTTTTTCAAATGGCAGATCTCTCCATTTTCTCTAAAAGGGTATAAAGGAACCATGTCCCTCCTCAGAGACCCATAGATGTGAAGCAATTCCAAAGACAGTCTAAGCACTACATTTTCAAAAAAATTTTATATATTTACTTATTACATCATTGCTCTTTCTTTTTTTTTTTTTTACAATGTTTGACTTCTCTCAGGTGTAATCCCCAGGAAATTCCCACCACCGTATCTCCCGTGAAACATCACGTTAGTCTCTTGTGCTCTTTCCTCCCCTATTTTGACCCCTTCCCTCCCCCGCCCTTGCTATATGTCCAGATTTATTGTTTTCCTGCTAGTTTTTTTTTTTCTGACCCCTTGTTTGGTTTCCCAATATTCCTCTCATAAGTGAAACCATTCAGTATTTTTCTTTTTCCTTCTGACTTACTTCATTGAGTATAATCTCTTCCAACTCCATCCATGTTTCTGCAAGTGGCATAAGTGTATTTTTTGATTGCTGAATAATATTCCAGTGTCTGTGTGTGTGTGTGTGTGTGTACCACATCTTCATCCAGTCATCTCACCTGTTTGGGACGTTTAGGTTGTTTCCATGTCTTAGCTATTGTAAATAGTGTTGCAGTAAACATAGGAGTGCAGGTTTCCTTTTGAATTAATGTTTTTGTGTTCTTTGGGTAGATTGCTAGGGATGGAATTGCTGGTGACCCCACTTTTAGTAATTTGGGGGTCCTCCAAACAGCTTTCCAGAGTGGTTGGACTAGTTTACATCACTACCAGTAATGGAAGATGGTTCCCTTTCCTCCACATCTTCGCCAGCATTTGTTTTTACCAGTTTTTTTTTTTTAAATATGGGCTGTTCTCACTGGTGTGAGGTGGTATCTTATTGTAGTTTTGATGTGCATATGCCTGTTATAACTAAGCACCACATTTTTCCCTCTTTATATATATATATATATATATATATATATATATTTGACATCAATTGTGGTTCACATGGATTTCCCACCACCATTTCACCTGTGCACCTTCACCTCAGTCCCTTAAAGCACAACATTTTTTAAAATGAATAAAGTGAAGTATCTAAAGTGGTATGTACTAAAACAGTAATTGTCTCACTGCTTCTGAGATTCACCAAACTAAGCAATGGTTTAATGCTTGTCTTAAATAAGACATACCTAGGTAATTTCTTGTGCTTTGAGATTAAATAGTGAAGTTACTTTATTAGGACAGTTTCTAATGGTTTGGTTGGGATGCCATAGATAAGAGTTATAGTATAGTATGATTGAATATACTAATTTTTAATTATTTGAATTTTCTCCAATCAATTTTTTTTCAATATGTATATATTTGAATTATACTTTTTTCCTCCCTTTTCAATCCTAAGAGAATAGAGAAGTCTAACTGAGAGCTTTGTTAAGGTCTTTCAAAAGGGTTGCAGGTCACCTGTAGGATCCCATAGTGTCTTGTGGAAAGCTTCTGCTTTCTGTCAAACACTCCCACTCTCCCATGCTTCTCTTCCTCCCAAACTTTCCCAGGTGCCCTCTGATGCTTTTATCCACAGTAAATAAATTGAACTACTTTCTTTCACTTTCAGGGACTCTGTCGCTTTCCTGTTTTCACTGACACCGAGTTCTCCCTTAGGATCCTTTCTCTTGAATCTTTTTCAGAGGAATGCTGCTCTTTCTATTATCACATACATTATCATTGGAGAGTGAAACCTACACTAGCTCTTAGTTCTCTAGTTTATTTTCTGAATTCCCATTCTTTCCTGAACAAAATCCCTGCTCCCTGATGCTCATACTCATCCTCCACATCATTATCTGGTTACTCACTATTGGCCAATATACACTTTGGCATCTGGCTCCCAGAATTCTTTTTTACAACATTTCATGTCTGTGTGAAGTAGAGTTTCCAGGGATTATCTTTCAATGTGATATTCTTGACCTCCTCAGTGTCAAAGTCTTAAATGCACTTCCTCATCAGCCATACATTCCCTTTTCCATCTAGTGATTCGTGTATCACTCTGAATCCCATAACTGTAATTGTTTTACCAATTATAATAGCTACCATGTGCCAGGACACTGAACGCTCACCTTTATATATATTGTTTCATTTAATTCTGAATTAAATATTATGAGGCAGATACTATATGGACCCCATTTTATAAACTGAAACTCTGAATGGTTCAGTAAATTGCTCAAGGCATACAACAAGTAAATGGTAGAGCTTGGATTAAGAATCAGGATGTCTGCCCCAAGTTCATGCATTTAACTCCCACAATATAGACATCTGCTCTCTGACCCTATTTCTCTCTTTATTTTGGCGCCTTCATTCATTGTTGCTGCTCTTGACTCATAATGTCATGGTGAAACTGATAGGAGTTCCTTGGCCTGCCTGCTTCTTTCAAACATTTTAGCTTCTCTGGTTTCATTTTCTTTCCCATTAAATATAAACAATGACCGATCATTGAAATTTACTTTCTTGTTAAGTCCTCTCATATGCTTTTCCTGTTGTCCTGCCTAGAGAACCTCTAACCCACTCTCTGAATGGATTGGCAAGCACTTTGGAGAAACATCACTCTAACTGTAGAAGATACAAATTTCGTTCCCCTGACTTATGCAGTAAAATTTAATTCTTCATTCTTCCCTAACAAATTTGCTTCTAATTTAAACTCTTAATCCACTGGATGACAGAAACCTTATCTGTGTCAATTTAAATTTTTCTTCTCTTTACCTGAAATTATATCTAATTTTCAAGGGATCTATACAATGGGTGGAGGAGAAGAGATCCCTTTCCTCATGTTTGTCAGAAAACCACTCTGAATTCATGGAAGTAACCTCATTCTGATTGGCTTTTGACAGATGATGAAGGCAACTTCTAGGCATCTACTGGTCTGTCATTCTCTTATCTTTTATCCTTAGGAGGCAGTGACATCAGGAGATTCAGCAATACCCAGCATGATCTGGGTGCAGAAACAATGGATCAGTGATGTGCCTGTCCACAAAAGCCTCAAACAACTTCAGAAGGTGCCTCCCACAATGTTGCCACCAATGTGCCAGTGTCTAGAACTTGTGACCTTAGATATAGTTCACATACTTCCAGACCTCATCATGTTTCTGTCATTCACTCAGAGAATCAGTGGTGGTGAGGCGCCTTTTCATAAGTGGTTCATTTGTCTTTAATTCCTTTATCCCCATTTATTTACCTGTCCTGGAATTTTTCTTTATGTTTAAGCTTAGAGCTGAATTTTTGTAACTCTTGAAAGAGGATCAGTGACATCTTATATACTTCCATAAACTTTTATCATGCTCCCTTATTAACTAATGTTCATTTGCCTGCTTCTTCCTGCTAATAACTAGGAGATCCTGGGCACCAGGCATCATGTAGGTCTTGATTATCATTAGTCCTTACAGAGAATAACTGATTGAAACCTAGTAATTTACTTTCCCTCTTTTCAGTTACACAGAAAGATGATTTTTAAATTTTACATAAGCATCCATATAGTTACTGAAAAAAGTTTTTATCTATGATAAAACATTTGAGAATGAAACATTTTAAGAAAATTGGTATGTTAACTTCTCTCACAGAATTCATATACAGCTTTTTTCAACTTTTTTTTTTTAAAGATTTATTTATTTATGCATACAAGCACTGGGGTACAGGCCAGAGGTGTGGGGGGGTGGGTGAGAGGATTCACCACAGAGAGCGGG
>JAGFMF010012090.1:1687879-1717515 GCA_019455555.1 Galemys pyrenaicus | reverse complement strand
CCATGTGGGTCCCCTCCCTGGCCAGCAGCAGGGATCGAACTCGTGCTGCAGTGGCTGCAGTTTGCTTCATAGTGCATTGCTTAACCCACTGCGCCACCAGGGAGGCCCCAATAGATCTATTTTTAACAGTTTTGAGAAATTGCCTCACTGTTTTCCATAAGGACTGGACCAGCCTACATTGCTACTAACTGTGTACAAAGGTTCCTTTTTCTCCACATCCTCACTAACACCTCTTACTTTTGATAAGGACCACCCTCACAGATGGGAGATAGTATCTCATTGTGGTTTTGATTTGCATTTTCCTGAGTAAGGGTGAGCAGTTTTTCATGTGCCTGTTAATTTCTGCTTTAACATCCTCATTAACCCAGTAATTATTGAGAAGTACTTAATTAATTTCCATATTATCTGTGGTTTTTTCCATTTTCTTTTCATGATTGATTCCAAGCTTTGATAGCATTATGATCAGAAAAAAATGCTTGGTATGATTTCTGTTTTCATAAGTTTATTGATCCTTGATTTGTATTGCAACATATGGTCTATCCTTTAGAATGTTTTGTATGTACTGAAGATGAATGTAGATTCTGCTGTTTGAGAGTGGATTGTTCTATAAATGTTTTTAAGCCCATCTGATCTTGCTCAGGACTTAAGTCTAGCTTTTCCTTATGTGTCCTCTGTCTCACTGTTCTGGCCATAGTCATAACTAAGATGTTAAAATCACCTATTATGATTATGTTATCAGTGTCATTCTTAGGTAGTAATTGCTTTATGTATTTTGATACTTCATCATTTGGTTTATATATATTAATGTGTCAGAAGTTCTTGTTGCTATACCTGCCTTATTTTATTATAATTTTCTCAAAGAAATTTTCTAACCACTTACTTTAGACCTATGTTTATCTTTAGAGCTAATGTGAGTTCCCTCTAGACAGCAAAAATTTGGATTTTATTTTCTGATTCATTGAGCCACTCTAACTTTTAATTAGTGAGTTCAAATCATTTACATTTAAGGGAATTATTGAAATAAATGTATTACCATTTCAATGTTTTGAAGAGTTGATTTTTTTTTTAAAGATTTATTTACGCATACAAGAGCTAGGGGTACAGGCCAGAATTGCAGGAGTTGAGAGGATTCACCAAGACAGAGTGGGGAGCAGAACAAGCAGATCGACTGAAATACACTGCTGAGGGCAGCAGCAGGCGAGGCAGGAGAGGTCTGCCATGCCATGTGGGTCCCCTCCCTGGCCAGGGATCGAACTCACACTGCTGTGCCGTGGACGCTTCACAGTGTGATCCTCAACCCACTGCAACACCAGGGAGGTCCCCTTTTCAGTTTTTTGAAATAGTTTGTTTAAGATAGGTACTAGTTCATTTCTGAATGTTTTCTAGAATTCATTTGTAAAGCCGTCTGGACCTGGACTTTTATTTTGGCGCAGGGTTTGATTACTCTTTCAGTTTCACTACTTGTAATTGGACTCTTTAGGTGGTCTATATCTTTTTTATCTAACTTTGGGTGATTGTAAAGTTGTAGAAATTTGTCCATCTCTTCTAGGTTGTTGAACTTGTTTGCATATAGTTTTTCATAGTAGGATCTGATTATTCTTTTTTTTTTAAAGATTTATTTATTTATGCATACAAGCACTGGGGTACAGGCCAGAGATGTGGGGGTGGTGAGAGAATCCATCAGACAGAGCAGAATGCAGAACAGGCAGATTGACAGAAACACTGCTGAAGGGAACAGCGGGCACAGCAGGAGAGGTCTGCTGCGCCATGTGGGTCCCCTCCCTGGCCGGCAGCAGGGATCGAACTCATGCTGCAGTGGCTGCAGTTTGCTTCATAGTGCGTTGCTTAACCCACTGTGCCACCAGGGCGGGCCCTGATTATTCTTTTGATTTCTGCTGTGTCTGTCGTGATTTGTCCTCTTTCATTTGTTATCCTATTTATTTGTGTGTTCTCCCGTTTTTCTTCGTCAGCCTGGCTAAGAGTTTATTTCATTTATTTTTTCGATAAACCAGCTTTTGGTTTCATCAACATTTTGGATCATTTTCTTAACTTCTACTTCATTTATTTCTGCTTTGATTTTTACTATTTTCTTTATTCTACTGGCTTTTGAGGATTTTCTGGTTTTTCTTTTTCCAGTTCTTTCAGGTATGAGGTTAGGTTGTTTCTTTGTTTTCTTTCTTGTTTCTTGATGTGTGCCTGTATTGCCACGTATTTTCCTCTTATAACTGCTTTTGCTGTATCCCAGATATTCTGGAGAGTTGTGTCCTCATTATCATTCATCTCAAGGTATTTTTTAATTTCTTCTTTGATTTCCTCATTGATCCAATGGTCTTCCAGTAGTGCAGATTTCAATCTCCATGTGTTGGAAGGGTTTATTGTTTTCATTGTTTATTTCTAGCTTGATGGCTTCATGATCAGAGAAGATAGTTGGTGATGTTTTTCTTGTGTCCCTGTA
Organism: Galemys pyrenaicus; assembly: GCA_019455555.1. Classification (NCBI taxonomy): domain Eukaryota; kingdom Metazoa; phylum Chordata; class Mammalia; order Eulipotyphla; family Talpidae; genus Galemys; species Galemys pyrenaicus. Next base: position 1,715,060 of record JAGFMF010012090.1, on the reverse strand, counting down.
TGTGATCAATCCTGGAAAATGATCCATGTGCACTGAGAAAAATGTATACTCAGATTTTTTGGTGTGTAGTGTTCTATAAATGTCTATTAAGCCCATGAGATCTAGGTCTTGCAGTCATATTTCTAGGGCGTGATTTGCTTTAGTTTCATCAGTTCCTTTGTTTTTTGGTCTACTACATATGAGTGATCATCCAGTATTTGTCTTTCCCCTTCTGATCCTTGTTTAGAGCTCTAGTGTCTTTGCTTATTTTTTGTCTTGTTGATCTATCCATTGGTGAGAGTGGTGTTTAAGTCTCCTACTACATATTTATTTTCTTTTATGTCAGTTTCAAAGATGTTATTAGTTGTCCGATATATTTTGGTGCTCCTTCATTTGGTAAGTATATGTTAATGAGTGTTCTGTCTTCTTGATTTATTGTTCCCTTAATCGTAGTGTAGTGACCGTCTGTGTCTCTTTTAATCTTTTTTAGTTTAAAGTCTATTTTATCTGATATAAGTATTGCTGTTCCTTTTAAAAGACAAACTAGTTAAAGCTTATTTATATATTCAGTAAACTCTGATATAGTGCATTTTGTTTCAGTCAATCAATTAGAACCTGTTCTTTGGTAAAATAAGAATTGAATTGATTTTCTGATCACAATTTTTTTAAGAAAAAGAGAGACTCTAATAACATACTTAGAATGGTATAAAAATCTTCATTTTTTTGAGTGTTTTAATGGCATAATCTTTCTTTTTATCCAGATAACATTGTTTTACAGTACTATATATAATTTAGGGGATTAAGTTCGTATCTTTCCCACTTTGTTTCCATGCCCAACTTCCCTCCCCTGGAGTACCCTAGTCTTGCAGCCATGTTTCTAGGGCTTGATTTGCTTTAATTTCATCAGTTCCTTTGTTTTTTGGTCTACTCCATATGAGTGATCATCTACTATTTGTCTTTCCCCTTTTGGCTTATTACACTTACCATAATCTCCTTCAGTTCCATCCATGTCACAATAGCAAGAGTTCATCTTTGTCATAGCTGGATAGTATTTTATTTTTAACTTAAATCTTATTGAAATGTCAAACATGGCTGACATGTGTGCTTTCCTTCAAGCTTCTGGTTGTGGGAATTTCTTATCCAGAGAAATCTTAAAACTACACTTTCCCTTGAAAGAAAGGGAATTTAGTTATTCCACTCCACCCTTTACCAGTATTTTTCATCTGAAATGTGCTGTTTAAAGTTAAATGCCTCTTTTGAAAGTCAGAATTTTAGGTAAGATCCTAGCTCAAAGAAAGAAGCCTTTTCTTTGGAAACTAAAATCATTTTCCTGACTTAATAGTGTGTTTTTTTTTGTAACTGATAATTCTGTAGACTAGTGAGAGTTGATGTTCCTTAAGATAGAAAGTGCTTTTAAAAATTTTACATGTTCTATGGGGAGTAAAAGCATTATCTAGAAATTCTTGCATATTCTAATATCTTGTACACAAATATTATTAGGAAATCAGAGGGCTTTTTTTAATGTTTTGAATTATGTTCTTTAATATTTTAAAACACCGTTCAACTGGAGTTATCTCAGTTTTTTCATAGGGATCCAGTGAAATAAATATGAATTGACATTATCACATATAAAGAAATTAAAATCAAATTCCCCCCAAATCCACTGCTTTGAGGTAAATCATCTCATAATGAGAATTAAATAACAGCTCTAAGGCATAAGTTATTTAATTTATATTCCCCTTAGCCTTGATTCAGATATTTTCATGTCTCTGATTTATTGAAGGCTAAGATATCAGTAAGCTGAAGATCAAACAAGCTGCCCTTAAAATGAAGGAGTCTGGAAAATGATACATCTTTGAAAGTGAGTCTTGAGTGGAAATGAATTGATTTTATTTCATCTTCTATCCCAGGATCTGCCTCTGCTTCTCTGGCAATTATATTGTAGGCTAAGAGAGTGGAGGGTAAGAGAACTGGTATATGATAATAGCTCAGACTAGCATCTTTGATTTGAAATATTAATCTTAAATACTTGTATAAAGTATTAATTTTAGATAGCATATTGGTTATTCCAGAAAATAATGCTGTCTTCCTGTGCTTGGGGAAGTGTTAATCAAGCTGGCACAAAGGCAATCAATGTTAATTCATTCAACAAAACAGGTGTCTTTAAAAATCAGTCTGTATTTATAAATAATTTTAATACTTGGTTATGAAATAGTTTTGGTGTGGAAAATTACCAAAACAAACAAATTAACAAAATAAGTCAAGCAAGTTAATGGAAATAAATCAAATTTTCCACCAAATTATTTTGTTCTTTAAAATTATTCTGGCTGGGCCTCCCTGGTGGCACAAGGGGTTGAGTGCTGCACTATGGGGCTTCCACAGCCACTGCAACACAAGTTAAATCCCCAGCTAGGGAGAGGAACCACATAGCACAGCAGACCTCTTCTGCCTAGACCACTGCTCCCCTCAGCAGTGTACTTCAGTAGATCTGCCTGTTCTGCTCCCTGCTCTGTCTCTGGTGATCCTCTCACCCTCTGCACCCCAGCTCTTGTAAGCATAAATAAATAAAATCTTTAAAAAATAAATAGATAAATAAAATTATTAGGGCTGCTACTCCTTCAAAATATATAAAACTTCTCTTAGTTAATCGTATCTATTATTATTGCAACATTATTCATAATAGCCAAGGTATGAAACAACCTAAATGTCTACGGATAGATGAATGGGTAAATAAAATATAGCGTGGAGAGAGATAAATATAAAATGTGTATCACTTAGTAATGTTTTGGTTAACAGCATATATACCTAAAGATGTGTTTCGGAGTATATCCCCACATAGGTGTATATGAAGCTGAATTTTTTCTTTTTTAAAGATTTATTTATTTGTGCATACAAGAGCTGGGGTACAGCAAAGAGTCATGGGAGGTGAGAGGATTCACCAGAGACAGAGTGGGGAGAAGAACAGGCAGATCGACCAAAATATACTGCTGAGGGGATCAGCAAGGGAGGCAGGAGAGGTCTGCTGAGCCATGTGGGTCCCCTCCCTGTCCGGGGATGGAACCCACATTGCTGGGCTACAGACGCTTCACAGTGCAGTAGTGCTCAACCCACTGCACCACCAGGGAGGCCCAACAACTGAATTCTTTCAATCATAAAAAAGTAAGGAAGGGGCCTTCCTGGTGGCGCAGCAGGTTAAGCAACGCAATATGAAGCAAACCGCAGCCACTGCAGCATGAGTTCAAACCCTGCTGCCAGCCAGGGAGGGGACCCACATGGCGCAGCAGACCTCTCCTGCTGTGCCCGCTGCTCCCTTCAGCAGTGTTTCTGTCAATCTGCCTGTTCTGCATCCTGCTCTGTCTGATGGATTCTCTCACCACCCCCACACCTCTGGCCTGTACCCCAGTACTTGTATGCATAAATAAATAAATATTTTTTTAAAAAAAGTAAGGAAATTCTTACTTTACAACCAGATGTCTGAACCTGGAGGACATTGTGGTAAGACAAGTAAACCAGACATTAGAGAACAAATACTGCATGATCTCACTTACATGTAGAATCTAAAAAGTTGAGCTCTTAACAGAAAGTAGAGGTGGTACCAGGGATTAGAGACTTAAAGTAGAGCATAGTAACTATAGTAAATATTATACTTTAAATTTACTAAGCGAGATCTTAAGTATTCTAACCAAAAAAAAAGAAATGTAACTATGAGAGATGATAGATGTGATAATTAACATTGTGTAAACAGTAAACACATATCAAAGTATCATGGTGTACATCTTAAGTATGTGCTATTTTTATTTGCCAATTTTACCTCAATAAAAGTGAAAAAAATCTATTTACTTAGCCACTGCTTGTAACTTATACTCACAAATGAATGCAATTCTTAGGTATGTGTAATAATTAATGTAGAAGCACTATATTTGTATATAAATATGGATGTATATAAGTATGGATGTTTAACAGATGGATAAAGCATAAATATTTTTAATTTTCACTATTACAACATTGATACTATGGATATAATGATGTAACAATGCCAGTAACTTTTCTACATATGTTTCATTTCTTTGTCATTTTGCACTTTTTAGTAATCCCTTTGTTCATTTTACTAATCCATATTTTAATCTGATTTTCATTTTATTTCTAATTCATTATCATTTATTTTATTGTATGTGTTTTTAAATTTCAGCTTTCATTTATGAACATATTTGTAAATCTGTCCACATGTGTCAGATATCTGTAAAAATACATAATATATCAAATGTGTATTAATAAGAATTATTTATATTTAATCATTAAGCACCAAAACAGTTTCTTTTAGAAAAGCGTTTCTTGAGGGCCTCCCCTGGTGGCGCAGTGGGTTAAGCAGCGCATTACGAAGCAGATCGCAGAAAAGCGTTTCTTTTATTATATATAATACTCTTTGAGGCTGTTAATTATATTTATTTAAAGTCTTATTGTTTTTCTCTATTTAATTTTTTAAATTTATGCAGTTTGATTTGTAATCCAACCACCTTAACCCCTACCATGTTTTTGTTTCTGAAAAGATGAAAATTCTTAGGAAATTTTATTCTGTGCTTTGAATAGCAAGTAGCATTTCATTGTTTTCATGGGGGTGAATGACCAGTTAACGCCTGAGGCATCTGGGTCACTTAACTTCAGGATATTAGCTCCTTGAAGCTTCTTTATGATTGTGAGGCGCCTAGGGCACTTCTCCGATCCATCAGCTCAGTCTGGGGGTGTCTAATGTGAGAATGACCACTTCACAGAATTGTGTTCTTTAGTTTATTGGTTAGAGAGGTAGAGTGGGGGTTCATAGTGAATTGCTGCAATGATAGAGAAGTTAGTTCAGCCAAAATGTGCATTTACCTCATCACCACTGAGTTAAATATTATTTTCTGTATTTTTTTATCAAGCACCACTATCTATAGTTTTATGAATCATGTGTTTATATTCTTTACCCATTCCCATTGTATTGTATTTTTTTAAATCATTTATGGGAATTTTTTTTTTACTTTATATGTTAAAAATACTTCAGTGATTTGCCTTTTTACCATTCAGAATGTTTAAGTTCATTGTGGTTAAATGCATCCATTGTCTTCCTTTCTGGCTTCTTTCTTTTCTAGCTTTTGCTTTTTGAAAGTGTTTAAGAAAGCTTGCTTTCCTTCACCCAAGGTTATGTATGTAGTTGTTTACCTTTACCTCCCATACTTTTTATTTTGACATTTAGAATTTTAATTTTCCTGGAATATAATTTGGTAAAGTAACAGGAAAAAAAACACATTAAACATTTTATTTTTTCCCAAATGGTAATTTCCAACACTGACTAGTCCATAATTTCCCCAATATCTTCTATTGTCTTCTCTGTCATAAACCAAGTTTACATATAGTCATGTATCTTCATGTTCCAGACTTTCAGTGCTCTTCAATTTACATATTATTTAATTTCATAATTAAATAATAAGAACAAATCCAGTTACATAGTCTCTATTTTTCGTATTGCTCTATAAAAGGACTGGTCACTTGTATTAGTTCTATCAAAAAAACAAAAATATACTTTATCCTTATGTACCTACTTATTAAATTTTTTTCTATTTCATTAATCTCTAGTCACAATTCTCTTTCTTGTATTTTATCAAAATTTAATCGTCTGTTCCTTTCCCATTGTACTGAAATGGGTGAATTTTTATTTTTCAATATGAATATAAGTATATAAATATCCTGCTTTATATTCATCCCCTAAGTTTTGACTTATAATATTATATCCTACATAGCTTTGGTTCAAAATGATTTTTCATTTTTATTATTTGACTCATAAGTTACTTAGAATTCTACTTCTTCATTTCCAAACATATGGGCTTTTTCTTCATTCTTTTAAAATTTTCTGTTTGTGGGTTTTCTTTTTTATACCTAGCTTAATTGCACTTAGGTCAGAAAACATATGTTTGAAAGTTGTCTGATTTAAATTCTTTGAGACTTACTGAGATAAGCCTTCTAGCATGGCGTATGGCATTTTTCCTAATTGCTCTATGTGTGCTTGAAAAAAATGTTTATTCTAGTTTACATGCTTTATATATATTCACTCATCAATTTTGTTTATTTTGTTCAAATTTTATACATTCTTAAATTTTTTTCTTGGCCTATTACTGAGAAAAGTGTGCTTCATCTTTAGCAATGAGAAATATCTCTTTGTGAATGTGGATTTAGTTTATTTCTCCTTATAATTGGTCATTAAGCTCTATGGTTTTCTTTAGTTTTCCCTGACTTATACCAAAAAATTACACATATTATGCTATAATTTTCATGAATTCAAATAGCAAAATTCAATAATGAATAATTTTCTTTAAATACACAAGGATAGAATTAAGGGGGCTAGGGCAAGATGGTAGCAGAGTGAAGCTGTTGGGCTTACCTCCGCCACATACTCACAGCTAGATGCAGCAGAACAAAGCCAATAGATTCTGAAGGAAAAACAGATAATTAAAACACACACTAGAAAGAAGGTCCACAGGGGGACCCCAATGACCAATAATAGGGGCCAACCATGTAGCCCATATGGATGGGCAAGGTAAGCCCCAGCAGACCCATGACTCCTACAAGTACCAGAATGGAACCTCAAAAGAAAAAGAAAGGGACTGAGGTACATGTGACCATAATAATCATATGTGGTGTTAAAATGGCTGTCTTTTTCCATTAGAGGAACAGGCTTTGAAATAATCATTTCTTATTAATGTGTCTTTTGCTGAAATGTTGCCAGAGTTTCTTCCATCCTAGTACATGTCCTTTTGCAAATGATTAAGCAACTAATTACTCTTCCTTAACCTCTCTGCTAGGTTAAATGTCACATGGATTGATAAGCTTTGAATTGGTTTATGCTACTTCCTGGACCAGATATGTGGTTCTTATAAAATTGTGTACTATTTTTTATATTATACTTACATATTATTTATAACACAAAAAGAAAGCCAAATACAAGAACTCAACAACAACCTAGAAAGAATGTCCAGCCTAACAGAAGAAGATTTCAGAATCCACATGATTGAAAAAATGAGCAGTATGTTAAAAAGAATCAATGATCTGGAAAAGGAGAGCCAATCATTTAAAAAGACTGTGGAAAACTTGCAGGAAGATTAAAAAAAATATATGGGAAGCAGATTGGATGAGATGGAAGAGCGTATTTACATATTGTGCCACAAACATGAAAAACACTGTGATTTTTGTTTCCTTATGTCCTTGTGGAGTTTTTAACCCCAATTCTCATGAGAATTGATCATAATTACTCAATGAAATAAGTCAGAAGGAAAAATAAATATCACATGGTTTCACTTACAGAAGTAACATAGGGGAACCAAATAAGGGATCAGAGAAAAAAGACAAAACTAGCAGGCAACTATAAAATGGAAACATTCAGCAGGGAAGAGAGGGATTAAAACAGGTGGGAAGAGCACAGGGACTATGTTGATGGTCCATGCGTGAGTTGGTTGTAGGAATTTTATGGGATGGACACCTGAGAGGAGAAAGCAAACTGCACAAAAATGAACAATGATGTAATATATATATAAATATTTAAAATAGTGAACATAATTTTTCCCATGATTTGTGATTTCCATTGCTGTCAAACTACAAGAAATTACCTTTACCTGTTAATGTTCTCTTTTCTCCTTCTGTAGATATGTTAAACAAAAAAATGTAACTTTTCGTGATAAATTCCATCTTTTAAGATTGTATTTTTTTCAGTTGATCCTTAAACTATGTTATAGTCATGAGACAATATTAATTTGATATTAAAGCCAAAATTGAGTACCTGCTGTCTCATTGTATGTTAGATGAGAGAAGTTGAAAAACAAAAGAGGGGGTCAATGACAGCTTTTGAAATTTGGAACAGAAAGCAGTTCTAATAATTAGTTCTTCTTGCAAAGAAAGAGACCTTCTTCACTGCAACGTCAAAGTATATTAAGCTGGAAAGCATGAAAATAGCCTTATGAGCCTTGTGAACAGCTGGCTCTCCACAGTGAAGCAAGAGACCAAGGCTGCCAAGAATGGAGGACACTTATACTCACCAATTTTAAAAAGATGGCTTTGACCTTGAGAGAACATTGCTGAGTATAGGGATAATAGATCAATGAAGAATCTTGATAAAGCAATAACCATAATCCTTGAACTATTTAATCTAGTAGGATAATTTTATGGTTTCTTACTTCTTAATCATTTTAAATGATTCATAAACTTGTTGAATAGAAGTAAGATCATCTGATTACTATAAACAATGTAAAAAATTTTTACACAAAGGCAACTAGATTGAATGTCAAGCAGGACAATCTTATAAAAGTGTACTTATCTACTCATTCATATAATACCATTCAGAAACTTTCTGTGAGAGTAAAGTATAATATTCAGGTACCCTAAAGGAGTGAATCATAAACATACTGTCATTTAAGAAATCTAGCTTTCGGGGGCCTCCCTGGTGGCGCAGTGGGTTAAGCAATGCACTATGAAGCAAACCACAGCCACTGCAGCATGAGTTCGATCCCTGCTGCCGGCCAGGCGGGGGACCCACATGGTGCGGCAGACCTCTCCTGCTGTGCCCGCTGCTCCCCTCAGCAGTGTACTTCCGTCGATCTGCCTGTTCTGCTTCCTGCTCTCTGTGGTGAATCCTCTCACCCCCACCCCACACCTCTGGCCTGTACCCCAGCTCTTGTGTGCATAAATAAATAAATCTTTAAAAAAAAAAAAAAGAAAAATCTAGCTTTCTGTAAGATTTGTTTTAAGAAAAATTTTAATCCTGGATATCACTGTTATAATTATCTCCCTAAAATGTATTGGGTTACACTATTTTACTACAGTATTCACTTAGTTACCTAAAAACTTAAATTCAAAAAGTCCTAATTGACATTCTAGACTCTTTATGATTGGACCTTAAATTACCTTTCCAGCCAAATTTCTCTCTACTCCCTTCTTTTTTCTGATCAACCTTCCTGTTGTATTTTCTGTTAAGACCAATCAGTTAAGTCTGTATCTTCTTGTTCAAGCTGTACTGTTCTCTCACTCTGCAGTGATGTTCCCATATTCTCTGACAGTGAAAAGTGAAGACGTTGCTCAAATGAAACATCCTCTTTCAAACCTTACTGGATTCTCACAATTAGAGTGCATTTTTTTCTCTTGCTCCAGGCTCATACAGCACAGTATTTGTATTTCTACTGATGCTTACTTCACTGTCTCTCCCATAGATTTCAAGGTCATTATGAACAGGTTCCATGAATAATTGATTTTATGTTCTTAAAGCTTAGTAGTAACTTGCATTTATTTGTTCACTATTCTGTGTAAAATGCTATTCACTTGGGATGCAAATATGAAAAGTCATAATTGTGCCTTACATGTGTTCAGTGCTTATTACATATATTTTGAATGACTGTATAGTAAGGGAGGGGTCTTTGTTCTCTGTCCTTGATAATTAGTTGTCATCCTCCTATTTTTTTTTTCTATAAAGAAGCATTTAGGGCCTCCCCTGGTGGCGCAGTGGGTTAAGCAACGCACTATGAAGCAAACTGCAGCCACTTGCAGCACGAGTTCGATCCCTGCTGCCGGCCAGGGAGGGGGACCCACATGGTGCGGTGGACCTCTCCTGCTGTGCCCGCTGCGCCCCTCAGCAGTGTGCTTCTGTTATCTGCCTGTTCTGCTCCCCGCTCTCTGTGGTGAATCCTCTCACCCCCCTGACACCTCTGGTCTGTGCCCCAGTGCTTGTATGCATAAATAAATAAATCTTTAAAAAAAAAAAAAAGAAGCATTTAAACAGAGAATACAATGAACTTTCCCTGTACTTACATATCTGATGTTAACTTCAAGTACAGTCTTGATGTATGTTGGCATGTACGTTGCCATGATATTATTACACCAGTATATACAAAATCCAGAAACTAAAATGGCCCACAGTGGCAGGGATGTGACCATAGCCTTAATGGGAACAGAGCAGCCTGGAAAACTGCTCTAGAAGAAAGCATATAACAATGTTCAATCAGAAGACAGAAGCTTTGGCTACTGCACATCTCACCTCCAACACATGCAGACAGACATGGAAAATGACAGAGGCATTGCTCAGTGCACCTGTTCAGTCAGTGAAGCCATGATGTATTCTTTCTCACCAGTGCTGATAAATGGATGATTCATGGGGTCCTCAAAGACAAGAAGAAACCAGAGGAAAGAACAGGAACAGCCTATTCCACCTGGGAGAAGAGGGTCCAGTTAGCACTGGACTGGAGTCTCTCAGTTTGACGCTAAGCTGGGATGAATCCTGTAGTTCTCAAAGTGACTGACCCTGTCTTCTACTCTGCCTTCATCTGTATTCCAGCATGCACCTATCACTGGTGGAGGGTACTTTCCCAGACTTTCATTTTGTCCTTGATCATACATAAACTTGCTTATACTTTAAGAACCAATATATATTGCTTTCACTTTTCTTTAAAGCCTTAGTCATTATCACAGGAAGAACATACTTCAGATTACACATTGTCCAAAGCAAATTCAAGACACAGAGACAGAGCTGCCCAGATATTGGAGAACAAATGATTTCTGTTTTAAACCAGATTTGGGGGCAGTTTTGAAATGCACCATTAATAAGGCTATAGCTCATTGTTGGAAAAACTAGTGAACTGATACTTCTTGCCTGACGACATCCTCACATTGAAGTATTAGAAGATTTCCTCTTGCTTGGCGTACTTAACAAAGTTCCTTCCGTCATTAAGTCCGTCCGTAACTACCTTTAGCAGTGCAGACTTAGCGCAAGCGTATGTGCAACTGATTCCCTGGGCAATTTGTAAATATTCCACTCATATTTAGCAAATATCTTGGTACCTAGACTATGCCTTTGGAGAATGCAGAGGACAATGAGCAAGGTCACCCCAGCATCAGCTGCCAGTGGAGTGAAGAGGGTCAGGACTGAGGAAATGAGCAAGCCAATACCAACCACGTATTTGGCTCCAAATATTCCAGCCACATAGCCCACAGGGATTGGAGCCAAGAATGAACCATTGTTGATAGAGCTGAGAATGATTCCCTGGATCTCAGTATTCCAGTCATACACAGGGGTCTAGATGAAGAAAAGGATGCCATTGTTAATCTTTGCTTACAGACATGAAACTATTTATTATGAGGATTTGAGTTATCATCCTTTTAAATAGTCCATGATTGTTAGAAAATTTGACATACAGAATGAGAGAATATATTTCAAAATACTGTGTTTTGGGGTTCTTTTGAGGAAAATAAATACAGTTGGGATTGAAAAGCCTTAGATAACTAATTTAGAAAGTCCCTATAGCTGCTTTATGACATTATTTAAGAGTGGAATTATCTTTTCATTTGGACTGAGTCTTTTTTTCTTACATTGTTACTTATCGCTTCTCAGCCTTTTGGCTAAGATCAAGTGTAGTATCTTACATTGTTACTTAATTTTGTTTATTAATTGGTTTCTCCCCTTAGGCGGAGCCCCCATAGTTCTCCCACCACCATATCACCCATGAATCATCACCATATCCCCTTGTTTTCTTCCCTTCCCTGTTTTGACTCCCCTCCCTTCCCATCTCTTGCTGCGTGCCTCAGATCTATGATCAGCTTTCTAGCTTTGTCTTTTTTTTACCTTTTGTTTGGTTTCTATATATTCTGTTTATAAGTGAAACCATCTGATACTTACCTTTTACCTTCTGGCTTATTTTGGCTAGCATAATCCCTTCCAGCTCCATCCATGTTGCTGCAAATAGCATGAGTTTGTCTTTTTTGATAGCTGAGTAATTTTCCACTGTATGAATATAATACAACTTTTCAATCCACTCATCTGCTTAGGGACATTTGAGTTGTTTCTATATCTTGGCTATTGTAAATAGTGATACAGTAAACATAGGAGTGCGGTTTCCTTTAAAGATACAGTTTTGTGTTCTTTGGGTAAATTCCAAGGAGTGGAATCATTAGAACATATGGTAGATCCATTTTTAGTGTTCTGAGGAACTTCTGCACAGGAACTTTCCCACAGTCACTGAACTAGTTTACATTCCCATCAGTGGTGTAATGTTCCTTTATCTCCACATCCTCTCCAGCATTTATTGTTTAGTTTTTTTAATGTGGGCCATTCTCACTGGTATGAAGTGGTATCTCATTGTGGTTTTGATTTGCATTTCCCTGATCATGAGTGATGTTGAATATTTTTTCATATGCCTATTTGGCCTGAGTCTTGAAAGATAGAATCCTGAAGACTTCTCACTGACCAAACTAGCTGCAATCCCTACGAGACTGCTGTTGGTTGAATCTTATCAAGTGGCCAGAAGAAAAGAAAGCAGAAGAGGGGTGTTAATGAGAAGCTTATAAATCAGGTCTCCTAAGAAACAGACCTAGTGTGGGACTAAACATGTAAGTTTTTTGTTTGAGCAAATAACTGTGAGAAAAAAATGGGAAGGGAGGCTGAAAAAAAAAAACAACACAGAACCACAATGCACGTCCTCCCCTCTGTGAAGGAGAGATCTAAGGAAAGATCTCTTTCTAAAACTGTCACAAGATTCTATGTCCTGAGCAACCCACCTATTTTAGTATCCTGTCGTGGTCCATCATGGGCTAGGAACAGCCCATGAGAAGTCCTGCCCCAATACAAATGCAGCCACAGCATTCAGAACACATCAGGTCAAAGCCTTGGTCAGGTATGACACCGTCTCAGAGTCCTGCGAGATGATACAATCTCATGGGAGCCACAATAGCACTGATAACTGTCTATTTTAAGATGACAGATTGATTTGCATATGTTTTATTTCATATTCTGAGACAGGGAATATAGATTAAAACGGCATAGGCAGCAGCCTTATTGTGGTGAAGTCCAGCAGAAAAAAACAATGGCATTTGTAGCTTAGACATAATCTCTCAGTACTCATTTGAGAGCCATAAGGAGAAAGGTAGGAGTTAAATTAATTGCAAATGCATTCACAATAGAAGAAAATTAATTCCATATATCCATGAATATAAAATGAGCCTGAATGCACTGATAATTCCTTTGTACAAGATGTCAATCATTTGCCGGGGGGATCAAGGACTATCATAGATAGTTGACCACATGCCTACTTAGACACAGGTGAGGCGGGAGTACAAGGCCAGCAGAAAAGGGTAAATAACCCAGATAAGGGAACTGCATTAGAGAGGTTTTCCAAGTGGCAACATTTCTGAAAAGAAAGCATCAACTTTAAACCCCTCCCATGTGAAGCTATTTTTCCATTAGTGTCAGTCAATTCCTGTTCACTCCCCTTCTGCCTTTCCTCTGTTTTGAATTTGATGGATAAGGAACTAATTACCAAGTGAGGGAGGAAACTTTCTTACCCTGAGGGTGGGGTAAGGAGGAGAGGTGTAGACCCATCCTTCTGCTTCCTGTCTGCCAAAAACTCTAGCTGGAAGAAGAGAGATTTAACCTTGTATGAAGCTGAAAGCCTTGTTACATTGAATTGGACATTTCAAACTCTGAACAGATAATTGTGTCATTACTACCTAAAAGTGACCTCAGTAGACATAAGATCTATCCAAATTTTTATTTAAGGACAAGGTAAGAACTAGTTCCACTGAACAATCTTCTTTTTTTTTAAAGATTTTATTTATTTATGCATATAAGAGCTGGGGTACAGGCCAGAGGCACAGGGGCTAAGAGGATTCACCACAGACAGAATGGGGAACAGAACAGGAAGATGGACTGAAATACACTGCTGAGGGGAGTAGCAGGAAAGACAGGAGAGGTCTGCTGTGCCATGCGGGCCCTCTCCCTGGCTGGGGATCTAACTTGTGCTGTACTGGCTGCAGAAGCCCCGTAGTGTGGAGCTCAACCCCTTGTGCCACCAGGGAGGCCCTCTAATGAACAATCTTTACACTAATAGTGGGACAGAAAATAAATTCATCTTATTACATCTTATGAGTTTCTGCTTATTTCATAAATATTTAAATTATACAAGAAAGCAATATGTCTCAAATGCCTACTTCTGAGTAAATAGACAGTGTCCAAGTAAATATTTTTTTGCAGATAAGATTCTTAAATATTGCCATATGTAGTTATTTTTTTAAAGATTTATTTATTTATGCATACAAGCACTGGGGTACAGGCCAGAGGTGGGGAGGGGGAGGATTCACCACAGAGAGCAGGGAGCAGAACAGGCAGATCAACTGAAGTACACTGCTGAGGGGAGCAGCGGGCACAGCAGGGGAGGTCCACTGCGCAATATGGGTCCCCTCCCTGGCCAGCAGCAGGGATCGAATTCGTGCTTCAGTGTCTGCGATTTGCTTCAGTGCACATGACTGATGGATATCAAATTCTGGATAAGGACGTTTTAGGTAGCTCTTTGTTTTTCAAAACCATCTTCTCCAAGCCAGTTTCATCTACACTAAACTTTGCCTCCTTGGTTCTCAACTGGCTTTTATCTGGCTCTCAATTCACATCACTTATTAGCCTGTTAGTATTGCTGAGGAGCAGTGTTATTCTAAATAGCAATACAATTATAAACAAATTGGTCAGTGAATGCTGTAAATGGTTAGGTAAAATTGATTAGTGAATGTTTAATTTCTGAAACATTTTCAGACAGTGTTTATGAATTTCAGAGATTTCTGAAAGCTTTCAATTTCTTTGAATAGATAAGGGAAGTGTTAAGGGAAGATTTAAAAGCCCATATGCAGAACTTTCATAGGCATCTTTCTCAGACACAAGGTTGGTATTGGAGAAAGAAGTTTTGAAGGAAGGAAACTTTCTATGATGATTTTGAAGACTTTTGTATAAAATTGCAGTGTCTATGCATAGGAGGAAGGGTTTGTGATTGGAAGAAGAATTTATAAATGACTTTGTTCAATGTATTCTTGTATTTGGATATGTTTATGAGAGTGTGGACATATGGGTGTGACTTGGAGTGTGAATGAATGTGTATGGGTGTGAACATGTGGTGTGTTTTGGGACTTCTTTGCTTACGTGTTTGAGCCAGTATTTTAGCATGTGGGTGATCATGTATCTCTCTGGGTGCATGTGTACATGTATATGCAGATGTATGTGTAAGGGTGTGACTGTGCTTATGAGTGTGGGTGTGGCTAAGTTCATAACGTTGGTGGATAAGAGGGGTTTTTATGTGTATATTGATGTGTAGGATACAGAGTATGCAGTAGGAAGCAAATGAAACAAAAACATATACTTACAAAATAAGAACAAATAATACATTTCCTTAGGGAACTTCAAGATAGATTGTAGGGAAATATCAAGGAAGCATTAATTTTTTTAGAAATTTGTAGTTAGGGGCCCTCCCTGGTGGCGCAGTGAGTTAAGCAACGCACTATGAAGCAAACCGCAACCACTGCAGAGTTCGATCCCTGCCCTGGGCTGGGGAGGTGATCCACATGGCCCGGCAGACCTCTCCTGCCTCGCCCGCTGCTCCCCTCAGCAGTGTGTTTCAGTCTATCTGCCTGTGCTGTTCCCCACTCTGTCTGGTGGATTCTCTCACCCCCCTGCACCTCTGGCCTGTACCCCAGTGCTTGTATGCATAAATAAATAAATCTTAAAAAAAATATATGTAGTTAGAACTTAGCCTAAATGATTAGAATTTGCTTTTAGCCAATTAATACACGATAAAGCCTAGTCAAGGCCTCTGAACAGTCTTCTATAAACCAAGACAGCAGTCAAAGAACTCCATGTATTTTTGTGCTGTTTCTGCACAATTGCTGCTGGCAAGGATGGGAGTAGGGGCTGAAATCCAGCTGTTTCCTCTATTTTTTTTTTTCTCTTACATCATTATTCACCCTTGTAGAATAAATGGTTTCTCCCCTCAGGCATAGTCCCTATAACCTTCCCACCAGCATGGCACTTGCAAACCATCACCAAATCCCCCTGCTTTTCTATTTGCTAAACCATTCATTCCGCTCTCAGAGAGGGAGAAGTTTTCTCATTTGCATAAAGATGTACTGCCCTAAACAGCACAGCAAGATGAGGATTTCAGTTTATTTTCTTGTGCGATTTCAATGCATGCCTACCTTTCTTCAGAACATTTCCTGTCCATGGGTACCATTTCCCCTGGCCTGAAGAGAAAAGTTCTTTCTCAGCAAAAGAAAAGGCCAGTTTGGTGTCTGAAACTTCTAGAAGTCCTATCATGTATTTGCCATTTCCCTAGTTACATTTTTATTTAGTAATGATTTGGGGCATTTGCATTTTGAGAAGGAGCTCTTGAAAAATAGAAAATTCTAAGAATATAAAAATGTATTTCTACTGTTGCAAAGAAGCTTCACAGAAACTTTGGTGTTGGATGGTGGATAGGCTCCTGAATTCCATTGTGATAGCATTGATTTTTTCTACGACAGATAAATTCCTCATGTATTTTACCTAAAAGTCCTGAGAAACATAGCTCATGAGTCTACCTTTTAGGAGTTTTGACTTTGGATAAGGGATGAGAGGAAGGTTTGTGGGGTAGATAAATGAAACAGGCAAGTATTTTGATATATGTCAAAGTGAGACCAAGTTCTCCATGTGAACATAGAGAATCAATACCTCTAGAAAATCTAGAGAGAAGATTACATATAAAAAACTGAGCAAGAGATGGAATGGATCACCCCAAAGAGTGTGTACCTTTGCCAGCCTTCCCTGTGTGCTGAGTCTAGGGCAAACAAAGTTTCTCAAGCTTCATTTATCCTTTTATAGCACATTAATAAAGTGATTCACTTATTTGTCAGCATTTTTTACTCTATAAACCTTCAAACTGACATAAATCACACATGCCAAGGTATACAGAATAATAAATGCTCTTTCTTCCAAATCTAACTGTGCTTGATTCATACAGTTCCTTTTAATTTACTTTACCCAGGCTATATATTTTAACTCCTTAATGGGACCAGGTTTCTGCATGCCTAGGCAGTTATTTGAAGGACACAGGATACTTTCAAACTGCCCACACCCCCCCCCCTTCAATCTTTCCGTTTTTCTTTCTCTCATTGGTCACTGATGTATTATTTCTGTCAGATACAATGGGTATGTCTGTGTTGAGGCAATTATATGATCTAGTGTCAGAAGGTAAAGGGATTGAATACAGACAAGCCTTGGTCTGAGTCCTCTGTCTGCCAGTCAGTTGAAAGTTTGACTTTGAGCAACTAATTTAAATCCAATAAGTCTTGGTTTCTTTATCTTTAAGACTGTTATGATGGTTTCTAAATTTCAAGGTCATTGTGAAGATCAGTTTATATGCATAAATACATTCAATATCTAGCTTGATATCTGATACTATATTAGGAATGTTTATATAATTAAATTTAAAGAAATTTGGGGTTCTTCCTGGTGGTGCAATGGGTTAAGCAACGTACTATGAAGCAAACCGCAGCCACTGCAGCACAAGTTCAATCCCTGCAGCTGCTCAGGAGGGTACCCACATGGTGCTGCAGACCTCTCCTGCCTCGCCCACTGCTCCCTCAGCAGTATGTTTCAGTTGCTCGGCCTGTACTCTATCCCACTCTGTCTCTGGTGAATCTCCTCATCCCCTACATCTCTGGCCTGTACCCCAGTTCTTGCATGCATAAATAAATCTTTTTTTAAAATTTAAAAAATTTAGGGCCTCCCTGGTGGCGCAGTGGGTTGAGCAACGCACTATGAAGCAAACCGCAGCCACTGCAGCACGAGTTCTATCCCTGCTGCCGGCCAGGAGGGGAACCCACATGGTGCAGCAGACCTCTCCTGCTGTGCCCGCTGCTCCCCTCAGCAGTGTACTTCTGTTGATCTGCCTGTTCTGCTCCCTGCTCTCTGTGGTGAATCCTCTCACCCCCCACACCTCTGGCCTGTACCCCAGTGCTTGTGTGCATAAATAAATATATCTTTAAAAAAATAATAAAATAAAAATTTTTTAAATTTAATATTTTTTCTAAATCTAAAAATTATAAAAGCATCTTCCAATAAACTTTCAGTAGTTGTGCATATAAGTCACCCACAATAAACTTTCAGTAGTTGTGCATATAAGTCACCCATTCTTGTGAATGTACATATTTTTCCCCTAAATTTTACATAAATTTTAGAATGGGTCCTATGTTAATTGAATGATTCTGTCATTTTTGACTAAAATCCTTATCAAAGAGATTTAATTTTCTTGCTTTCCCTTCCCACCTAGTCAGAATTCCTCTTCTCCCTATCTTTATCGCTGCACTCATCAAGTTGGTTAATAATTTATCTATTTATATCACCATCTCTCCTATCTTTTTAAAGGCAGGTCTTATGTTTTCCTCTACTTCCTAATTTTCCCAGGTTCCTAAATCAAATATTTACTTGATGGATCATTGTTTTCAAAAACTGGAGCTCGTTTGGATCTATTTCACATTAGTAGAAAGATACATAACTACATGGGTAGGTAGACAGATATTTGCTACGGTTTTATGCTATCAGAAGGAAGGTTCGAATAAGACATCAGTTAGAAAAAAATTAAAGTTTTTCTAGGAAGAAATCAGGTGGTCCAAGTCTGTATAGATGTATTTACCAAACAGAAACTTGCAACCAATACTTAATGATGAAATCTGCCAAGTCCTGTTCAGGGTGAAAAAAAAAAAAAAAGCTCCTTATCAAATAGCTATCTTATTCTCAAGAATTATAACATATATCAGAATTGCAAAAGTCAAAGATAAATATTTTTGTTAAGAAGAATATAATATGGGAAAAATGCTCCAAGTTGCATTGACATGAGGAACTAGAACTCAATAGGAAATGCTAGTCTGATGGTGGGAGAGGTGATGTTCACCTCAAGGATGTGATACTGGCCAAAAGATCATGTGTCAGTTTCTTCTTTCTTGTGGCCAAATCTCATCTTCTAAGTTTGGATGTGACCATATTTTTAGGAATTTTTTCATTCAATATTACTGCCTTAATGTTTTGCTTGTAGAGACTCTAACTTTCAATCTTAATTTAGTGTAATAAAATTTAACCCTCTGTAAAATTAAAGGGACTAAGAATGCTTTAAGGCCACATTTCCCCTCTCAAATACCAAGGTTGTTTAATTCTCCCTCTGTATTTTAATGTAAACTACATGTTGAAATATATATAAAATAATGATAATGTACAAAAAAATCGTAAGTTTATAGCTTAATGAATTTTCACAAAGGGAATATAGCCATGAAACTCACAATTAGATTAAAACATCAGAACACTATCTGAACTCCAGAAGTGTCCTTATGACCCTCTTGAGACTCTACCCTACCCTCATTCCATATTTCTAAGGGTAATCACTATTCTGATTCCTAACATCATGGATTAGTTTTACCTTTTTTAAAGCATTTAAAAGTAGATTTACATGAAATGTACTCTTAAAAAAAACAAAATGTATTCTTTTGTGTCTAGTTTCTTTGATTCATCTTATGTTTGTGAAATTCATGTATTCAATAAATAATGAATTTTATTTTACCCCTTTGCTAACTGGACCCCCAAAACATGAGTCACAACATACTCAATCTACATGATAACATCAAGTAGTCAATAGCATTTTTTTAATTTTTATTTATTTTTTTCTTAAAATGTTTGCTTTCTTTTCTGGGTGTAATCCCCATAGAATTTCCACCACCAATTCACCTGTGCACCCTCACAGTAGTCCCTTGTGCTCTTCCCATCCTTGCCTTGATCAGGTTCCCTCCCTTTTCTCTGCAGAATGTCTCAGTTTTGTAGCTGTTTATTTTCATTTAGTCTTTTTGTCTCTTTTTGTTGTTATTATTTTATTTTTCCCTTGATCCCCTATATTCCTCCCTAGAAAGGAGACCATCCGGTATTTTTCTTTTGCCTTCTGACTTATTTCACTGAGCATAATCCCTTCACGCACCATCCATGTTTCTTTGAATGGCTCTAGTATATCTTTTTCAACTGCTGAATAATATTCCATTGTGTATATATACCTTTTTTTTTTTTTTATCCAGTCGTCTATTTTGGGGCAATGGGTTGATTTCAAGTCTTCTTCAAGAGCATTTTATAGAGTTAATTGAAAACAGAACTGTTTTCTATTTTGAAAACTCTGACATACTATTTAAACTTGTAAATCAGTGTTTGGTGTTTCTAACTCCTAGTTTATATAGGTGATCCCTGAGCTTGCTTGGTGTTAACCAGAATCTCTTAACTCATCCTGCAAAGGTTAGTAAAGGTTACACCTCAGAAATCCACAAAATTAACTGACTCATATGACTTACTTCATTTTTTTTCTATAGCCCTACTTTCCATTCAGTAGTAAACACTGAACAACCTCCACCACAAAATAGTCCATTCAGTATTACTGTCTCTTTAAAATAAAACTTTTTTTATTGAGACAGTTACTTCATCTTTCAGGGCATCTTCTTCTTTTTTTAAAGATGTATTTTTGCATATAAGAACTGGGTACAGGCGGTGAGAGGATTCATCGCAGACAGAGTGGGGAGCAGAACAGGCAGATCTACTGAAGCACACTGCTGAGGGGAGCAGAGAGAGGCAGGAGAAGTCTGCTGCACCATGTGGGTCCCCTCCCTGGCCAGGGATTGAACTTGCGCTGCTGTGCAGCAGATGCTTCACAGTGCTGGCACTCAACCTGCTGCGCCCCCAGGGAGATCCGCATCTTTCTTCTTCTCTCCAAGAAGTATCTTGGCACAGATAAGATCAGATAACATTGTGATGGTAGGGAGGGATGTGTCTGGACCTCACTGACTGGATTGGGGTATAGCAGCTTGGATGCATTTGAAGGGCTGCACCCTGAGAGTCAGTGCATTTTCTGTCTACGTTCCAACTGCTTTCCACACTGTTTTGACCACAGCCTGATATGGGTAAGTGGTATATGTTCCCACTACTTTTCACTTCCTACTATATCCTTCCCTATCACTCTACCCTTAGTCCTGTGTGGAGGCAGCACATGACTGCATCTCTGGAACCCAGGCAGTATTATCTCCTCCAGAATTCTCAAAGTCCTCTCTGCACTGACAGGGTTTTCTCTACCTATATGTCAGAACCTTCCCTGATATTGCCCTTCTCTATGCACTGAGGCTAAGAGGAAAAATCTAGGCTCTGCCATGTTAAAAGAGCTTGGAATTTAGAGAACATATTCCTTCCAGCAAAGTTTGATTCTCAATACTGTCATCTGGCTGTGAACTCAGGAATAATTTAATTTTGAAGCTCAAAGTTGAACAGTGACTTATTCTAGGAAATATCCAACAGCCCCCTGAAGTAATGAGTATTACTCATTTAATTGGTGGGGAATCATAGAGAAGAGCATTTATGATGAATGAAAAAATACATTGGTTTATTAGCTTCGAACATATTATCCCTTTTAAAATGTTATTTCAAATAATGTCTTAAAATAGACTCTTATTCACATATCCATTGATGGATAACGCAAATAAAGCAGAGTATGTGAAGCTCATGATACTTAACTTTATAGAGTTACATAGCATATAAATGTTCTGAATAAGAGTGTGAAATTATATTCCTTTCTGCTAATCTTAGCTTTACATTATTAAGAATGCAATACACAGATTCATTCTGATTTGGGCTTGAAAAATTAAAAGAACATCATTTTGTATAAGCCCTACATTCAGCCACGTTTATAATGGTGACTTTCTAGTTTTGGTCAACACAAGATTTTTAAATAGCAAGTAAAGGACTCCCTGGTGGCACAGGGGTTAAAAATCTCAGTGCTATCAAGCTATTGCCAGCCACATCTATATGAGTTCAGTCCCCAGCCAGGGAGGGGACCCACATGGCATTGCAGCAGACCTCTCCTGTCTTACCTACTGCTCCCCTCAGCAGTGTATTTAAGTAGATCTGCCTGTTCTGCTCCCTACTCTGTCTGATTAATCCTCTCACCCCTTGCACCTCTGGCTTACAATCCAATTTTTGTATGCATAAATAAATAAATAGCAAACAAGGATACAAATTGTAAAATTTCATCCTCTCAATTTGTATATCTTTATAAATAGTTCCACGTTTGTCTACGCCAGAAAATAGTTGTTTAAACCAGATTTGCATACACTTCTGCAGTCCACTGTTATGTCAATATAACTCACAGCTTGTGAAATGAGTAATAAGGAAGTAGATAGTGGCCTGGTCCACAGACCAATGGATGGAGTCAGGTGGCAGGTGAAAAGGCTTAATCTCAGGCACAGGCCTGCAGTCTGGGGAAGCACAAGACAATTTGAAAAGGAATTCACATTTACCACACACCCACTATCTACCAAATGCTTTCACAGAAGAGAGAGGAAGATTTTGACTACCCATAAAGACCAAGTATCCTTTCTCCTGGAAGCTGAAGATGTAAATGGAATGGAAAGTGAGAGCTATCATTGCTTGAGGATGAGCTGCACAGGAGCTATGCATCCCTTATTTTATTTAAGCCTCTAAGTAATCCCACAACAATCTCATTTTCCACATAGAGAAACTGAGACTGATGAAAGTTAATAGACTTTCACAGAGCCACATAGTTGGTAACCTACATCCATCTGGTTCTCTCAGCCTATAACACTCTACCAAAGTAAATATAAATGTGCATGTGCCTTTTCATACCTTGGCTATGTTGAGATGGTTTTTCCTAAAAAGTCAGTTAATCCTAATGATTTTATAGTTCTAGAAAATTAAGATGGTTTTTTGACAGATCTGTGGACATTTCCTGAGAATAAGAACTTAATATCCCACAAAAGAGTCACAGAAAACTACTACAAATAACTAACTGGGAAACCTTAAAGACTTAGACATTAACATAAAGGTTGACTTTTTTCTCTAAATTATCATGGCACATGTAACAATTTTTTATATTTTACATGGTACATTATCTATTTTGTGCTCACTAATAGATGTACTCAGAGCTTATTATGCCTGAACCACTGCCCAGCACAAAATGTATTTTGCACGACTTAGCAGTTCAGGAAACTATGGACATGCCTTAAATGTGCTAACAGACTGTTTCTACATTCCAATATTAGCTTCAGTTTTTAATAGATTATAAATCGTATGCTAATTCAATAAGCAACTAATAAACCATTAATTTATAAATGATGCATTACGTGATTAGAATAGAATTTGGAAAATGAGTAAGGCTTTAGTCTTATTCTTTACTATCGTGTGGGTTAATTTAGAAAGAGAATTTCTTAATTAATTTTTCCTTCTCTTTTCTATTCATTTTGGAAATTATGTGTTTTGCCACATCATCTTCGTGTCGATGATGGGAGCAAGAATAGCAGGTAGAGAAAGAACATAAGAAAAGTAGAATAAGAAAAACACCTCATAATCAGACTTACCTCAAGCTAAGGTCACACTTTTTATGAAAGCAACATTGAGAGAGAGGGAGGGAAAAAAGGAGAGAGAAAGATCCACAATAAATCTATAATGCTCTTAAGTTTTCTTTGCCATTCAGAAAGACTGTTTCAGAGTAGTCGACTACACCTGTGACTTCATAATTTTCCTCTCAACTGATCATTTTAGCAGACCCCAGAATGTTGTATGTTTCCCTACATAAACTTCTGTCTGGGGTGGCATCTGGAAGAGGAGAATTACACTTCAGGTTTATGACCTTACTTCACAGCTTTTCTCAAAAGTAACTTAGGTTTATTTACACCTGCCTTCAAAAAATAAACATTCAAGCAACCCCAATGGCAATAAACCAGATGGAATCAATAATTTACATATCTCCAGAGAAATCTGTCAAGAAGCAAAAGCAAAAGAAATGATTGACTATTTTACAGAGATTACCTTATTTTAATATGTATGAGACACTCAGTTTGATAGAATTTAACAGATTCTATATTTGCCTTCAATTGCATATTACTCAGAAGTAAAGCATTGTTTTGGAGAGGGGGTTAGTGAGGAGGGAGAAAGAGAAGGAAGGGAGGAAGGGAACAAAAGAGAAAAAATTAATTGAGTGAAAAGAATTCACTCATATTGTTAAACAACCAGAAAAAATAATTCTCACCCTGTAAGAACATAAATATTACCATTTAACTTCTCCATCTTGTACTCTAAATAATGGATTTTATTCATAAACATACCCACAATTGATCTTTTTAGAAAGGTAACTATAAATGTGCTATTATCAGTGTTGGGTTTTTTACTTCCTGTTTTGCAAAAAATATAAATTCCCCTGCTCGTCTCCTTCCATTGACTCCCCTTTTTTTTTTCTTTTGTATTTTTTTTCATTTGCTGTGGTCATGGGTTTCATTCTCAACAGATGTTTTGCCAACCAGAAATCAATTTGTCTCAGCAGAAGATATCTCCAACCTTTTGAAATTGTGGTTTTCTTCTGTTCCTCCAGGTTCAACTCATAAAGGAATACTTCTTCATGTTTGGTTATGCTCTAAATTTAATTACTCAATTTACACTCTATTTTACCAACAATTTGACCATCATTCTTTGTGTCTATCTTATTTTACTTGAAGATTCTTTTCTCTTTCCTTAACTCTAGTAAAATGAATCATGCCAAGGGGATGATACTTGGACATAATATTAAATTCATTTGCTTTTTCCTGATTAAGGGCTTTGCTTAGAGGAAGACAACATCAAAACTATTTTCATACCTCAGCCCCTCTCCACTGATCTTTACTCTATCCTTAACACAAACTTCAGCATTTCTTCTTTAATTTGGCCCTATGTAGTCAAGTTCCATTTTGTGATGGCGTATCATGAAATATGCTGAGGATTTCAAATGACTGAAAAGTCTTTGAGTCATAAACTAATTAGCTCAGAGGTCATTGAAGTATATGAGATATTTCTTTTTTTTTTAATTTATTTATTTATGCATACAAGAGCTGGAGTATGGACCAGAGTCCAGGGAGGTGAGAGGATTCACCAGGGACAGAGTGGGGAGCAGAACAGGCAGACTGACTGAAACACACTGCTGAGGGCAGCAGCAGGCGAGGCAGGAGAGGTCTGCTGAGCCATATGAGTCCCCTCCCTGGCTGGTGGCAGGGATCAAACTTGTGCTGCAGTGGCTGCGGTTTGCTTCATAGTGTGTTGCTTAACCTACTGCGCCATCAGGGAGGCCCTGAGGTATTTCTAAAGTAATAATAAATTCAAAAAATATATAAACATAAGGGAAAGGGAACAAAAATATGACACAAGTAAAAAGAAAATACCAAGATGACAGATTTAAACCCACAGCGAAACCCCAGTGTACATCCACAAGAGTAGAACCACATGTTATAACTGATGAACCTATTTTGGCATTTCAGTATCACTTTGAATCCCTGGTTTACGTTAAGGTTTACTCTTGGTACTCATTCTATCATTTTGGACAATATAAAATGACTTCTATACACCACTATATTAATATTATACACAGTATTTTAAATGCCCTAAAAATCCACTGTACTCCACATATTTATGCTCTCTCCCTATTAGTTCTTGGCAATCATTGGTCTTTTAACTATCTCTATGGTTTTTCTTTTCGAGATGTCATATAGTTGGAATTATATTGTGTATAACCTTTTCAGACTGACTTCTTTCACTTAGTATTATGCATTTAAGTTTCCTCCATGTCTTTTTCCTGCTTGATAGCTCATATCTTTTTATTTTTTTGGAGGTTGCCAGTTTAGGAATTTTTTTTCTTTATTTATATATATTTTTAATTCATTTTTTATTATTATTTAATTAATTATATTTTACATCATTTGTATTCCCCAGGGAGTACCCACCACCATTCCACCCGTGCACCATCACCTCAGTCCCTTGTGCTCTTTCCGCCCTCATCCCCGTTTTTGCCCTCCCCTCCTTCCCCTCCTCCCCGCCATGGTCTCTTTGGTTTATCGTGGATATTTGGTCTTGTTTTTTGTTTGCTTTTGGTTATAACTGCCCAATACCTTGAGCTTATTTTTTCTTTGTTTTGTTGTTGTTATTGTTCTTTCATATTCCTCCTAATAGTGAAGCCATCCGATATTTTTCTCTTGCCTTCTCACTTGTTTCACTAAGTATAATTCCTTCCAGTTCCATCCATGTTTCTATAAATGTCCCTAGTTTCTAATTTTTTATTGCTGAATAATATTCCATTGAGTATATGTACCACATCTTCTTGATCCAGTCATCTACTTTTGGGCATTTGGATTGTTTCCAAATTACAAATAGTGCTGCAATGAACATAGGAGTACAGGTGCTCTTTTGGATCGGTGTTTTTGTGTCCTTTGGGTAGATTCCTAGGAGTGGGATTGCCGATCATATGGTAGTTCCATTTCTAGTAGACTGAGGAACCTCCATACGGCCTTCCCTAATTGTTGGATTATCTTGCATTCCCACCAGCAGTGTACCAGGGTTCATTTTCCTCCACATTCTTGCTAGCATTTGTTGTTGTTGTTTTTGGTTTTGGTTTTTGTTTTTTGTTTTTTTTTTTATGTATGCCATTCTTACTGGTGTAAGGTGGTACCTCATTGTGGTCTTGATCTGCATTTCCCTGACTAAGAGGGATACTGAGCATTTTCTCACGTGTCTGTTGGCCATTTGTATGTCCTCTTTGGAGAAGTGTCTTTTAAGTTCTTCTGCCCATTTTTTGATTGGGTTTTTTACTTTATTTTTCTTGACTCTTATGAGTTCTTTGTATATCTTTGTGATCAGACCCGTGTCTGTTGTGTGGAGCGAAAAGATTTTTTCCCATTCAGTGGGGTTTCTTTTTGTTCTGTTTAATGTTTCCTTTGCTGTACAGAAGCTTTTTATCTTGATGTATTCCCACCTGTTTAAACTTCTCCTTCATTTTTATTGCTTTGGGGACCGCCACCTCAAAGGCGCTGTTGAGATGTATGTCTTGCAGCGTTTTACCTATGTTTTCCTCTATATATTTTATAGTTTCGGGTCTTACATTTAGATCTTTTATCCATTTTGAGTTGATTTTCATATTTATATATATTTGACATAAATTGTAATCCCCATGGATTCCCCATCACCATATCACCAGTGCACCATCACCTCAGTCCCTTGTGCTCTTATCTGCCCTTAACCCTCTCCCTACCCCCTTCCCCACCAAGTGTGCCCAATTTGTCCTTGTCTTTTTGTTTTTGTTGTGTCTTTATTGTTATTGTTCTTATCCTTATTTTATTCCCTTACAGTCTTCCTAGGGGGGAAACCATCCACTATTTCTCTGTTGCCTTCTGATTTATTTCGCTGAGCATAATCCCTTCCAGCTCCATCCATGTTCCTATGAATGTGTCTAGTTTTTCTTTTTTTATTGCTGAATAGTATTCCATCATGTATATGACCACAGCTTCCTGATCCACTCATCTG
>JAGFMF010012090.1:1655736-1683645 GCA_019455555.1 Galemys pyrenaicus | reverse complement strand
CTCTCTGTGGTGAATCCTCTCACCCCCCTACACCTCTGGCCTGTACCCCAGTGCTTGTATGCATAAATAAATAAATCTTTAAAAAAAATAAAAAATAAATAAAATATATAGGTATATAAACAACTGGCAAATCAATACAATCTGATGGAAAAATACAAACTCTTAATTTTGTTTAACTTTTTTTTGTAATGTGTGTTTTCCAGTTGTTCTATTGCATTTCATAATTACAATGCTGCAGTGTTCTTAGCCCTTAAGGAATAAGTGTTGCCTTATTAACTATTTAGGACAAATGTTGGTGAAGTCATTCCAATTTGTATGACTTAGTAATGCTAAGAAATTCCAATTTGATGACTTACATTTCATAATTGCTTAATGAAGGCTTCTGTTTTATATGTACTTGGTTTTATCTCATATATAAAATTTTTCTTAAAAAGGGTTAATTCTATACTTCATTATTTCAATATTAAATTTATTTTAGAAATACTTATGATTTGGGGAGAATTTTAATTTATTACAGCATTTCTCCTACTTTGAAACTTGGAAAAAATATATATTTCCTCTGGATTTATTCTACTTAAAATTTCAATATAAAGGAAAAAAACTTTGTTTAAAGGCTTTTTAAGTTTATAAACTATCTTTATAAGTGTACCTATTTACGAAGACCAATAAACATAAACTTGTATCTCTAAAAAAATTTGTTTGAAGATAAAAAACAATAATATTAGTCCCAAAAGGCAATGTGAAAAGCAAACTGTTTTCGCAGGTATGATGAAAAGTAATAATTTAATCTCCCAGTTTCAAGCAACTTCAGTTTAACATTTTATCTATTCAATTGGCATGTGTCAAACTCCTTCCAAATGAGCTATTCCTCTCTATTCTTTGTACCTGATAACACATCTATTATAGCACTTACCATAGTTTCGAAAGAACTATCATGTCTATTTCCCACAGTAGACATGTAAGCTCCTTAGATGTATATCACAAGAAATAACTGCTGGATTAGTTTTGGCATTGGAAATACAAAACATTAGTATCACAGAGTCATTTCCTTAATAGACTTTCCAGTTGAGAAGATGAGACAAAAATGAACTTCAACATATTCTTTTAGAACCACAAATGCTTGTGATATTCATCTGTATTATTACTTCACTAGAAATCTCAAACTATTGAAAACAAGATCTTAATCATCTTGAGAGCAAGGACAGTGTACAAGTTGTAAAATAGTAAGTAAAAAGTCAATAGTTTAAATGTAAAATGTCCTATTCACAGTAAATTCTCATTGAGTCATTGTTTAATTTAGTAATGTAATTTAATAGGAATACAGAAGACTTCTGAGAGCAGGAACCATTTTGTATAACTCTGCATCTCACACAATGCCTTTCATATAGTTAGGCAGCTGAAATACCCATCTATTCTCAGGAGAATTCATTTATTCAACTCTGAAGTATTCAGCTCTATAAATGATTTATTGCTCTAGAAAAATGAAACTCCTGGCTAATAATCTTAAAATCAGATGTCTTACATTGAGCTCCAGAATGTTTTGCTGCAAAAATAACAGCATTAAGTAAATAAAATGGGGAGGTTATTGTCTAAGCTGATATCAAAATAGAAAATGTTAAGATGAAATTATACCTAAATAAGGCATTAAAATTTTTATCAGGTCAGATAATGTTCCCATGAACTATAGATGCTTTTGCTGGATGAAGTGATCCCCAGAGACTGCTGAGCCTCTGTGCTAAATCTGGTCATTCACTGAAAAAAGGGTCTCTCCATGCAGGCAAAGAATATAGTGATTTAAAGGAAATAGGAGAAAAGACAAGAGTTAATCCACCCCACCTCCCCAAACCAGAGGGTTTATAGATGCTTAGCGTGAACTCTTGAAATGTTCATTAGCTTATATCATTGGCAGACTTACTCGCCATAATCAGGATTCATTAGTTTTAGCAATGTTTTCTTCACTGTTTAAACTCAGGACAGGCTCGAGTGCAAGGAGTAACAATATTGAGAAACATCCAAAAAAATTCTATCTCAAACTGCTAGTTAAGAGGAAACATTTTTCTTTCATAGATACATCTAAGTAACTAAAAATGTGCAGATGTGTTATCATAAAAACTCCTAAAATATATCCCAAAATGTGTTACAGTCTTCATCTTACCACAGAGCCAAGATCATATAAAATTTGTTATTTATAAAATGTAGCTCTGAAAGGAGGGTCAATTATGTATATTGACTTCATTTTCTTTTTTTCTGGAACTTCCTAGTAGAGAGACAGATGAGCTTTCATAATACCACATGGTTCTATAGGTGGGTATTTGAGACCTTTTTTGATAGGTGGCACCGATTCTGTATAATTTTGATCAGTGCATCCCATCAGCTTCCTGAAAGTCCAGTTGTATAGTATCAGTGCTTTTAGATGTGAATACCATGAAGTAAATAGAAAAGAGACATTTATGTGTTTTTGTGAAAATAAGAAAAGTAGCAACTGTAGAGGCCCTATTTCATGGTCATGTTTTAAGATTTATTTATTTATGCATACAAGAGCTGGGATGTAGGCCAGAGGTACAGAGGGTGAGAGAATTCACCAGAGAAAGAGTGGGGAGCAGATCAGGCAGATCTACTGAAATACACTGCAGAGGGGAGCGGTGGGTGAGATAGGAGAGGTCTGCTGTGCCATGTGGCCGGACATAGAACTCATGCTACAGTGCTCACTGAAAACTTTATACTACTGAGACTTAATCCCTTGAGTCACCAGGAAGCCTCTACATGATCCTTTCATAAACCTTCTTTTTTACCTTGATTTTATAACACTTTTTTTTGCTGTAATATTGATTTAAACCACTACATGATTCAGAAACATAGAATCACACCTTCTCAGATGCATGTCACCATACCACACCCACCACCAAGACACCCTAGGCCTCCACACTGTCCGTCCTAAATATTATTGTTGTTATTTTAATTCCCCAACCTTTATCACCATTTACTTTCGCTGTCTTTTAAAATTATTATTATCTTGAATTTTAGCTTTATTGTTATTGTTTCGTGTGATCAGTACTCATTTAGTTTTATGTGTGCCTTGCCCTTTGTTTTCATCTTTGTTCCTACCTACAATTTTATATTCCCTACTGAAATAGGACCAATTTTCTTATGCTTGAAGAACTCCCTTTAAGTGTTTTTATTTTAGTGCATTTCTGTTCATGACAGATTCTGTATTTTTTTTTTCCTACCTGGTAATGTCTTCATTTCACTTTCACTTTTAGGATCTGTTTGTTTTGTCTAGAAATCTTAGTTGGCAGTTTTTCAGCACTTTAGAGAAATCATGCCACATCCTCTGGTTTCTACCCATTCTGTTGAAGGAAATGTGTCTGTTATTCTGTGACTAGTTTTAAGATTGATTCTTTATATCTGGCATTCAGCATCTTCGTTATAATATACCTAAGTTACTTGTGTTATTATATAACCTACTCTATGAGGCCACAGTGCTTCCTAAACCTGTAATTTTATGTCTTTTAGAAGCTTTGGAAAAATCTAGCCAAAATCTCTTCACATGTTGGTTTTGGTCCACTCTCATGACCATCATGTTATTAATATGTAGCTTATATTAAATTCTTTCATTGTTATTAGTTTTTCTTTTGAGTTTTGATATTTTCTACTCACCTATCTCTCAGATCACAAAATTTCAGTTGAATTCTTTCTGCTGTTACCCTCTGCCTTTAAATTTTAGTTATCATACACTTCTGTTCTGCAGTTGCCATTTGAAATTCTTTATTTTGTCATGTATTTTCTTGAATACATTAATAATCACTGTAATCTTACAGTCAGTGACAGCACCAGTACTTAGACCAAATGTATATCTGTTTCTGTTATCTATTTTCCCTTGTTCCTGCTGCTTGCTGCACATGACAAGTTTGAATTAATGTGTGCATTATATATGAGAATTTTGAGGATCTGGATGATGTTTTCTTCCTCCTGGGAGGTTTCTCCCATTCTCTTACTAGAAGCAGAGTGATGAGTTATCTGAACCCAATGAGAATTTGAGTCAACTTGAAAAGCTTTTATAATCTTTGAGGCTTTCTCTTTCTTCCCCAACTCCTATGGTTAAGCCATTTGAGTTGTAATTAAATGTCCAGGGTGCTTCTCTGTTATCTATTGACCAATAAGTCATGAATTCCTGAATATCCTGAGATTTTTCAAGTCCTTCACTGTAGTTCTTTGCTACTTTTGGCTCTGCTTGCTAGCCTTTCTCCTACATAGCTTCATCAACACATGTCTTAAGAGGACAGCCAATATTTTATATTGGCTACTCTCCTATACGTCACTCACATCTCGGGAATATTGGCTGCCTTATCTCTTGGCTCCCTTAGCAGTCCCAAACCACAAATTCTGTCTCTGTACCACTAAGTTTGCTTAAAACTCCGATGATTTTTCTGCCGTCCATCACTTTGTAAGCAGAAGCATGTTCCTGAGAATTGGCAAACTCCAAATCCCAGGGAAAGAGGTATCAGCTAGCTTCTCAGCTTTCTTCAGTGTAGGTCCCCATGTCCTGACTGATTCATTATCCCTCTTATTCTTTCAGAATTGATAGTTTCTTTTTGTATTTTGCCCTGTTTTTCTAATAGTTCTCAATGTGATTATTGGCTACTGTAAGCCACTCCATTAAGTAAAAGTAGATGTGTATAGTCACATTTTCTTTTCTGTACATCCTTCAGTTAACCAGTGAGTTCTGAAGATTTTATTGTTGTTCATCCACTCTCAGGATTGAATGTTCTTTCAGGAATAAAAGAAAACATTCTTTTTTTTCCTTTATTTACACATATTTCACATCAGTTGTGGTCCCCATTTCCCACCGCCATTTGACCAGTGCACCATCACCTCAGTCCCTTGTGCTCTTTCTGCCCTCATCCCATTCCCTCCCCCTCCCTACAAAGTGTCCCAGTTTGTCCTTGTCTTTTTGTTTTTGTTGTGTTGTGGTTTCGTTTTTGTTTTTTTCATTGTTATTATTCTTTTTCTTGGTCCCTTATTTGGCTCCCTTATATTCCTCCTTGGAGTGAAACCATCCAGTATTTCTCTTTTCCCTTCTGACTTATTTCGCTGAGCATAATCCCTTCACGCTCCATCCATGTTCCTATGAATGTGTCTAGTTTTTCTTTTTTGATTGCTGAAAAGTATTTCATCCTGTATATATACCACATCTTCCTGATCCAGTCATCTATTTTTTGGGCATTAAGCTTGTTTCCAGGTCTTACCTATTGTAAAGAGGGCTGCTAAAAACATAGGGGTGCAAGTATCCTTTTGAATCAGTGTTTTGTGTCTTTTGGGTAGATTCCTAGGAGTAGGATTGCTGGATCATATGGAAGTTCCATTCTTAGTAGTTGAGGAACCGCCAACCACTGTGGAACTGCTTTCCATAGTGGTTGGACCAGTTTGCATTCCCACCAGCAGTGTAAGAGAGTTCCTTTTTCTCCACATCCTCGCCAACATTTGTTGTTGCTAATTTTTTTGATATGTGCCGTTCTCACTGGTGTGAGGTGGTATCTCATAGTGTTTTGATTTGTATTTCTTGATTACAAGAGAAGTTGAGCATTTTTTCATATGCCTGTTGGCCATTCGCATGTCCTCTTTGGAGAATTGCCTTTTTAGCTCTTCTGTCCATTTTTTGACTGGATTTACTTTGTTTTTGTTTAGTCTGGTCAGCTCTTTGTAGATGTTTGTGATAAGTCCCTTGTCAGTAGTGTTATATGCAGAGATTTTCTCCCAGTCCATGGGGTGTCAAAAAGACAACATTCTTTATGGAACTACTGCTTGAGAGTGCCCATATGGAAGTGAGAAAGGGCAAAAGGAAGGTCAATGTTTGCACAGGCAAAGGGGAGAATTTTGCCTTTGCAGCTTCCTACTTTACTTTCTATGCTGTCCTTTAACAAAGCAATTAGTACAAATTTAATTCCCATGGCATAGCATCTCAGGAGACATGTCAACATTTTTATTTAAATAGTGTCTTCCAATAGACACCAGTTACATAGGTTACTGTATAAATGGGAACTACTGTGGTCAGTCAATGTGGTCCTATTTCAGGATTTCCTCTAAGGACTTTACTGAGCTAATCCTAGCTAAGGATCACACTGTTTGATGCCCCAGACTGTGGTCCATTATGTCAGCCCTTCCCTTGCCCACCACTTGCTCCTGACTGTTCTTTGCCTAATATTGCCCATGACTGGAGCATTAAATTTTATAGCTAATATACAATATAATTTTAACAGGTTAATGTGTTATTCTTCTCACTAGTTTTCATTTTTACAGAATTCTACTGATTACTGATTTTTTGTTAATAGAGAGGAATGCATCTTACATTGTCCATTTTTTTTCCTGCAGTTTTGTTTTTTATATATCTCATATCATTTTTGTTAGACTATTCCTCATTCACTATTTTGCTTAAAATTTTTTAATATTTTCATTTCCTTATTTATTTTCATAATTTTTGTTATTTTTCTTTTTGTTGTAGCGGGATTACCAGACATACCTTAATGATAAGAATCTACATCAAATTTATATTAACTTTATTCATTTCTTTATGCAAGGGTTCTAGAGAGTAGTTTTCTCCTTGCAATGTCATATTTTTCTTGACATTTTGAGTTGCCATGTGCTATATTTTTTGCCTTTCCAATTTTCACTTTAAATTTCCCAATTTTTAAAAATATCCAGAGCAGTAATAGCCAGCTGAATGACTTTTACTTTTCCCACAGGTGATGCTGTGGCTTAATTTATATTTTTCTTTGTATTATTGGCCTTTGCTGACTTCCATAGACAGTAGTTCTATTTTCGCAGTTGTATCAGAAAGGTAGAGGAAGGGCCTGGATGGATCCAAATGCTGTTGCAAATGAGTGGGGGGACAGGGAGAATAGCTTTTGTTTGTGGCACCACCAATGTCCCTCCTCTCTGGGGTCCCAGATTTGGAACTCAGCCATCTGTAGCTATAGCCTGTCATTGCACTTCAGTCAGTACTAGTCCCTAGTATACATGGAACACCCAGCACCTCCATTTATCTTTCCCCTCATTCAAGGGTGTGCCTTCATACCATTTCCACTCTCCCCTCTACCGGGCTCCTTATCTGAGCTGGCAGACCTAGAGTCAGTGCTCCCAACCCCAACTGTAGCCTCCACATGCCTTCTTTCCAATTAAGCATCACCCTCCTTCATGTCTTCTTTGGTAGAGGCTGTTCCGCTCTCTGAGTTACAAGGGATGCTTCATTCTCACCTCAAGCCACAGTATGTTCTTGCTGTAGTGTCACTTTGGTAAATTGTTAGATGCTTCTATTGAGGGAGAAGCAAGAAACTTCCTCTGTTCTCATTCTTCTTCCTTTTGCTATTACTGGCAAAAATATTTCTATATTTCATATGCCCAGCAATAAAGTTGTATACATTCTGCCTCTACAATTGCTTTTTAAATTTATTTAAGGGAAGAACAGAAAAATATACATTTACAAGGTTTTTTATAATTTTGTAACTATCTTAACTGGTACTCTTCATTTTTTCCTGTGTGTTTCAGTTGCTCTCAAATTACTTGCTTTCAGCATGAAATACTTTACTATTTATTGTAACATGGGTCTGTTAATAGCACAAATTCTCTCTGTTTGTGTCTATCTGGAATGTTTTTATTTTTCCTTATTATTGAAATTCAATTCTTCTGTATTTATAACCCTGGGTTAACAGTTGTTTATTTTTTTCCTTTGAAAACTTTAAATATATTACTTTCACTGCATTCTGGTTTCCATTGCTTCTGATGAAAAATGAGCTTGTAATTTTATTGGAGTTCCTTTGTCAGTGACAAGACATTTTTTACTGCCCTCAAGATTTTCTCAAAGAGGTGACACCAAGATGGCAACAGAGGGCATTCTCTCTCACAAGAGCGACAGTTATTCAGGAAAAGAACAACACTAAGAGACTCCCACAGTATCTGCACCTCAGAAACCAACACTGACTGAATTGGAAAGGATGCCACTGAGATCCACACATCTGGGTGACAGAAGATAGGTGTAAAGAAATGCACAGAGGCAATAGTCTGAGGGAGGACAGAGATGACAAGACTGCCAGTCCAACCCTAGACTCTGGGGATAAGAGAGTAGTTATAGTATATAGACACACAGTCTGGGTCCAGGTGAAGCCCAGTGTGGAGGAAATGAGGTACTCTACATGGAGTAAGACCCAAATAAGAACAGCAGAGACCTTTGTTTATTTGCCCTTTTCTAGCCCATGGGATCTATACTGGTACCGTGAACTGAATTAACAGTCAATAGGTTGCTAAATCTTAGATCTGGGACCCCAAAGATAAGGAATTACAACAATGCACACCAATCAGACATCTCCTAGGATATCCCCCACAACATCTATCCCCCACCCCTTTTTCTCACCCCCTGACATAGCAAAATCACACCCACTGCCTGCCTGTGGCACCTATAGCAGCCAGCAGTAGCTCCCCCCCCAAAAAAATAGATAAATGAAATCTTAGCTACTGAAAAAAATAAAAGATAAGTAGTTCAGTTCAAGCTGCTCTCTGAGATCTTACACTAGATCCAGAAATAATCAAAAGGTCGTAAACTTTCCTAATGGGAAGACAGAAGAATATACTACTAGGCAACTTGAGACTTCAAGGTAATATGACATAGCAAAGAGAAAACAACTCTCAAAATCTAAAATAAAAAAAAATGGAAGATTATAACATAACAGATAAAGAATTCAAAATAACTTTCTTGAATAAATTCAAGAGATACCAACAAACTAAAAAAAATTCAGTGAGTTCAGAAATAAAATTATTGAACAGAAAATAGAAAATGAAGCTATAAATAAGAAACTAATAGAGAGTCAGATGTCAAGAACTCAATAAATGAGATGAAAAATACTAAAGAAAGTTATGGAAACAGAATAAACTTAATGGAGGAACAAATCAGTGAGCTCAAAGATAGAACCTAGAAATGACCCAAGTTTAAAAAGAGAAAAAAGGGCCTCCCTGGTGGCGCAGTGGGTTAAGCAACGCACTATGAAGCAAACCACAGCCACTGCAGCACGAGTTTGATCCCTGTTGCTGGCCAGGAGGGGAACCCACATGGCGCGGCAGACCTCTCCTGCTGTGCCCGCTGCTCCCCTCAGCAGTGGACTTCTGTTAATCTGCCTGTTCTGCTCCCTGCTCTCTGTGGTGAATCCTCTCACCACCCCCCCACACCTCTGGCCTGTACCCCAGTGCACTTGTATGAATAAATAAATAAATCTTTAAAAAATAAAAAGAGAAAAAAATGATATTTTATAAAATGAAAAAAATGTACTAGAGATATGTTAATTTATTAGAGTAAATTAACGGTAACTTGGGATAATGAGTATCTCAGAGGGTGAAGAGGAGAATGGAGCAGAAAACTTATTCAAAAAAAAATAATAGCTGAGAATTTCCCAAACCTGAGGAAGGAACTAAATATTCATGTCCATGAACTTGACAAAACATCTCATTGTCTAAATGTGAAAAGACCTACACCAAGACACATGTTAGTAAAACTAGCACAAGTTCAAGACAGTGAAAGAATATTTGAGACAGCTTGGGGAGGAAGATGGCAGGGAAAGTGGTCTGAAGGAGGTAGGTAAGCGGTTTATATTTAAATGTATTCCCCATCTGGCTATCATCAGATGTCTCAACAGAAACTCTACTATCCAAGAGAAAATATTTTACCTATCTGATTATCCCATTATTCCAAAGGCATGATAAGAGTCATTCTAGATCATTCTGTTATTTAGTTTTGTGCTATTTTTCATATAGCTATTGACTTGGAGGTTTCAAAATTTTAAAGTTATATTTTCTATTTACTAAGTAATGCCATTCAAAAGTGATAACTTTATGCCAAATTGTTTCTTATTTTATCAGTACTGACATCCTCAAAATTATATTTCCAATGGCCTCATCTCATTTTTCCATTCATCTAATGGGTTTTGACCTACAGTCATTGTCACTAAAGGAAAAAATAAATAAATACTTTAATAGGTTCCTAATTACTACCTCATGACATTCTAAGAAAGATATTAGAGAGCTTGGATATGTACATAAATTCTTAGTACTGATAAAAAAGAATTATGTGTTTTGGAATTATTCAAAACATTTTGGTACTACATCCTTTCTCTACTCAGAATTCATTGGAATATTAACTATCCATATTTGATATAAAGAGACTCACTTATTTTGGTTTTTAATTCATTCTGTGTGTGAAAGGAAAATAATTATTTATTAATAAAGGAATCCAAAGAAATCAAATTTGCTCTGCTCTTCGTATCTTCTTTCAGAGCCAGTGAACTTTTGAAGATACAAAGTTAAACATATCTCTGATTGTTGAAAGTGAATAATTTATTCAGGATGAATATTATGTTTATTTTGAGAATTTACAATAATATCATAGAATTGAGATAAAATTTCTCCATCTGTTGTTAGATTGCTCATGAGGAAAGCTAGTAAATGTAGTGGTCAGGCATATATGTTTATGTATAGATGTCTGCTCTTCCTTCCCATTCCAATTCTTGCCAAGAAGTGAAAATGGTAAAAATCTTCCAAAATCTAATGCCAACAATGTGCAGTGCAATATGACAGTGGTTGCTAGGAAAATCTTTGAGAGGTAGAGAAAAAATGATTAGGAATGATGCCAGATTGCCAGTGCAAGATTTGAGAAATTGCTTACTTGATAGCTAATCAGTAGACTGTTTTCTCCTAAACCTGCAAGGATTTTTCAAGCTTTACTTCTACATCTTAAAACATGTGAGGACACTTAGGAAGCACATTTCACACCCAGTCATTTTTAGAATATTGAAAGAAGTTGATGACATGAGTACATGTAACCCTCTCATTAGAAAAATAGCAACTCAAGTGATCCTGTAACATAGACTTTTTCTTTGAAGGGAAAAAGATACAACACTTCCCAAACCATGGCATCTGATAATACATTATACTTGTAGTGAGAAATTAAGCTGCGCGAAAGAGCACTAATGGAGCAGAACAAAATCTTTAGAAACAAGTCCCCTTTTGTTATTGTAGAGCTTTTAACAACTCTCTCTGCTTCCTTTCTAGTTTGTGGTGCATTAGCAGAGATAAAAAACACTGCCTCTATAACAACCTGTGAAATGAATAGGTCAGTTACTCTGGACTAAATTCAATGCAATTTGCAATGGGTAAAATTCTTTGGCTTCCTGTCCATGTGCCAAGTTTTGCTAGACCCCTTCAGCCAGGAGGAATTAGTGCACTATCACTTAGCATGTCAAACCATTTAGAAAGTAATGATATTATTATGAGTAAACAATAAATTTATATTGGTGAATGTTAGTACCTAAATATTAACATTTGTTAAAGACTAAATTAAAGATGACATGGTATGAATCAATTTAGGAAGACAGAGCTCACAAATATATTTCATTTCAGAATTTGCTTCTCTCTACCACTGCGCTTGGTCCCTGTCTTTTCTTACTCCCAAAATTGTAAAGACACAGAGAACATTCCAAACCCTAGCTTGGTTATGTATCTCACATTTCCCAAGATGGCGCATCTTGAATCCTAGAGGAAAATGCCTTGCCTTTTTTTATTGTATAACCTTGAGTAGGCTTTTCTTCTGTTAGCATCACTGGTTTCTTACATAAGTTAACAGTATGTCCCAATAATTATCTTTTGTTGACATTATTAGTAACATGCTTCTTTCTCATAAATGTTGAATAACAGGAATAATCCCAATGAGGAACTCTTAAAGCAGTCTATTATTTAAGCCCCAAACTCTAATGTTGTATTTTATAACATAAGCATATTTTTCTGAGACTTCTTTCCCATTCTTATCCTTATCTCCAAAGCTGGTTAATTAATTTAATTCACTGTAAAAAAAATAATAATAGACTGGGAGAACCAATTTTTAAGTGGGTGGTAGGCGTTTCTTGTGAGCTTACAAGGCCTCAGTTGACTCCAGCTCAAATAATACACAGACTGAACTTGATACAAAGCTAAAGGACCTGCTGCCTAATGTGCAAGAGGGCCAAAATCCTAACACCCACATTTTGAGAGGAAAAACTGTTTATTTGCACAGTCAATTGACAGAAGACAGGAGCCAAAACTCAAGTCTGACTCTTCATCTAGCAAAAGGAAGGAATTTGAGAACAAATGAATTAAATTTTATTGACTAAGGAATGGACTAAGAGCAAGGAATGTGAACTGGACTGGAGTTTATTGGGATATTTACAAAAGTGCTCCATATTTGAACACATTTTTCCAAGTAATTCTGATTCTGTGTAAGCTTCGAATTTATATTAGTTTGGAGTTTTTGCTCCTACTCTGATTATATAATTTCATACTCTGAAATCCCCGGGACATCTGGCCATTCCTGCAAGTAGCATGAACCCAGACACAGGCAAGATTCCTCATTCCCCCCCAGCCTCCCCGCCCCCCATTTCATGAAGGCAAGAAAGTGCCAAGCTGGGACAGGGCCCAGGCAGAGCTTAAGTGACTTTTGTGGATACAGCATTAAAAAGAAAATTAGGAAATATGAATTATGACAGGTTGTGGTGTAGTTCAGGGGCCTGGGGACAATTAGACCTTGGTTTCAAAGTGACAGATCTCCAGAGGTCTGTTTTGAACATCCTTAGGTTGGCCTTTCTTTCTCAATTTGCCTTCTCTGTCACACATCTCTGTATTAGCTGTTTTCTAAAGGGGGTGAAGAGAGTTTAGGACTAGATTACAACTAAAATTTAGGTAATTTACCCTGGAGCACTAATTCTCTGAAATTGTTGTGTTTTCTTGCTTAGGCTCTTACTCTGCTTGCCTTTGGTGTTTTTTAAATATCAGATTGAGGTGGAAATTGACTTGACCTCGCTGAAAACACTCTATGTGACAGTATTTCTAAGTGTTAATTTAACATTTAAGTGCCTTTTTTCAGCTGACTTCTTGGCATCTGTGAAACTCCATTTTTTATTACCATTTTCTCTTTAAAATTCCTAATGTACATTAGCATATATAAGTTTTGGGAAGCCTTCAGTAAAGAAATGTGTTTCACTTTATTTAAATCTGTGTTTCCCAAACTTACCTGGCCATAAGATTCTTAGTTTTGATGGCAAAGTCATCTTTTTTTATGTTACCAATTTTCTGAGTTTTACATACAGATACAAACATATACTTATCAACTTTTTAAATATGTACTAAGTGGTAAATATTATTCTAAGTACTTAAAATACTTTTCTCATTTTGTATTCACAACTGTGAGGATATAGGGAATGAAAGTAATTTTCCCACTAACTTTTCAGGGTCTAGGCTGACCCAACCCCTATAATAAAAGACAGCTTAACAGTTGAAAAATGAACAAAAGTTTAATAGTTTGTACACCTTTTAGATACATAGAAAAGAACCAAGAAAACTGAGTAATTTACCAGAATGGTCCAGGTCACCCCATGGGAGTTTATCAGGAAGGTACTATAAATAAAGGGATGGTTATTGTGTAGATTTAAGCAATGCCTTCTTTGTTGGTAAGTTTCTAGAGATTTCCTACTCCTCCATTTAGACATGCAGAGAGGAAGGCACACTGATAAATGGATATCTCCCTTATAAGTATAAATGTCTCTTATAAAAAGACTATTTCAACTTGGTCTTTAGAGCTTTTCCTATATCTGCTATTTCTTTAAAATAGCCCATCAAAATAACCAATATGCAAAAGACATGTTTTAGTATAGTATATTTTGCTCCCCAGCAAAGTATTATAAGTTCCATTTGATAGAAAGGAATTAAGTAGAGGTTTCGTAATGTATGGGAAATACATACCCAGGACAATGCTCAAATTCATTTTAGGATGCCTGGGTCAAAAGTAAGGTATATATCTTTATCGGTGCCTTACTGCTTTCTAGGTATCTAATATTGGCCCTTTTCTGGAGGTTAGGGGGTAGGGTAGGGCAGTTAATGAGGATTGTGGAAGACGGTTGAGCAACTGAGCATACTTTACCAACAAAATGAATGCCATAAGGGTGTGCTTATCACCTAGCAAATATGGCTCAGTTCCAGAGAACCATCATTCTCAGAAGAGATTTTAATGCATTTTAGTTGTTTGTCTGCTTACCATAGATCTTCCTCCAGGGCAGCTTTGCAAAACTGATGAATAAGAGGTGACATGGCAGGGATTTCTGACTGGCACACCTATGTGAAAAGATGGAGAGCTCTGCTCCTAGCCTGTAAAATTGAATCTTATTTCCAAAATTAAATGAGAATAATAATGACAATAAAAGACCCAGAGCACCACTTTATTACATCACATTGTGTTTATAGTTCTTGGCAACAATAGGGAAAAAAAAAAATCCTGCAATCAAATTAGGGCTATCTGCATGACAAAAGTATTAACAAGAGACAGTGGAGGCTGGAAATTGTTGATGATTTTCATTATCTGTAATGCTGCTGAGAGCTTTATTTATCTTCACCTAGAAGCTTTTGAG
This sequence comes from Galemys pyrenaicus, assembly GCA_019455555.1. Classification (NCBI taxonomy): domain Eukaryota; kingdom Metazoa; phylum Chordata; class Mammalia; order Eulipotyphla; family Talpidae; genus Galemys; species Galemys pyrenaicus. The sequence continues at coordinate 1,669,177 of JAGFMF010012090.1, read as the reverse complement.
AAAATGTAACTCTTCTTGGCAGCATTAACTTCTTTTACTGAAACATCTTGCTATTTAAATAAGCATCAAGCCCTTGAGGTTATTTTGGAATATTTTTCTTTCCCAGGTGCCTTAGGTTTTCTGTTCTGAAAAGATACTCATTTGAGAAAACCTAGGGGGCTATAGGTGCTTTTTATTGCTTAGATGAACATGTTTGTCAGTTTAAAGTTATAGTATTCTAAGGGGCTTGAACATAACAAAGAACATTGGTTTCAAATACCATTTCTCCTATTAGAATGCATGACATTTTGTAATTAACTTTGTCTCAGTTTCCTCCCTGTGAGGAAGGCTCAAAGTACTTATCTCTGGGTTGTGGCAAGGATTAGAAGGAATGTGTATAGTCTCCAGTCACATTAAGCATTGCATGATCTAACTAGCTTCTTATAACTAATCTTGTGAAATTTTGCTTAGGAGAAGAATTTGCACTGCTTTCATGGACTTAGTTAATAGTTCAGATATTTGAACTGCATTGGAGATGAACTTGAATGGTTCTTTCCAGTTCGTATTTATGTTTTTTCCTAGAGGTCAATAATATGTATATGAGGCAATTTGGGAGAAAGTTGTAGAAAAAAACTTTCCCTCGCCCCTTTTAAAATGGTTCCTTGACTAGTCTTATAATTAAATTGGAATAAGGCAGAATAACAAGAGAAAGGCAAAATTCTTAATGTACAAGAGTCCCAAACCCTGAGACTCAAAGACAGAAAATTGAGGCTTACACACCACCCTAAGTTAAAGAGCTGGCATTGAGGTATGGGGTTTCAAAGAGGAGGAAGACCTTTCACAAGGAAATGGGTGGAGCCCCTGGTTGGTAAACATATATTTGCCATGAATTCAAAAAAATCTTTGTGATATAAAATGATCACTGGTAATTGCTTTCTTCCTGGCACAGCCATCCTTTCTAAACACTCTCAGGCAGTTAAAGGAGAAACTTCTGATTTGACAAGGACCATTCTCAGTAAGATACTTTACTTTCCAACTTCTTTCAACATCTTGCCTTTCCTTGGAATATAATTCTTCAAGTAATATACTTTCCTTTATAATTTGGAAAGTGTCTAATAAACTCATTTTGGCTTAGTGATTCTCTCTTGCGAGAATTAGTTTCTACCAGAAGTCCATATACTGCTTTAGGGTGACCCCACATCCTGTCAACCAAGGCAGAAGCATCAAATGAGCTGGACTATCACTTGAAACATGACTTTCCACCTAGCAACTGAAATTACACTCATAGATCATAAATACCAGGCTTAGGGACAGATGTTCCTAAATGAGATGCTTGGAATTATAAAGTAAAAGAAAAAAACTAAAGTGAGATCCTAAGAGAATCTGAAAATTCTGCTTTGCTTTTTTTATGGGCAGGAGAGGTTTTTTCCCTTGAAAATTAAATACCCAAATGTGTGTTGTATATACATATATGTATGCATGTGTGTGTGAGTGCATGTTCATGAACCCACATAACTAACCCATTTTCTGGAGTTTATCCCAAAAGTATCATAAGCAATCAATCCATCTGTGACTGTCCTTCTCTGATAATTGTCAGTAATTACAAATCTTTCTATGGTTGTTTACTTTAAAGATGGTATCAGGAAACCAGAATCTTACCCACAACCCCTATAATTCAACATCTTTTGCCCCAAGATTACCTAAATTTCCATCTGGATTATCTGTTTAGGAGATTGCATAGTTGTAATATATCCCAGCTGTGCCTCAGTAACTCTCTGTTAAGTCTCTGCTACTTAATGACAGATTACTTAGCCTCATTAAAATTAATTTCCTCATTTGCAAAATATGACATATAAGTGAGAAGCTTGCTTTAAGAACTAAATAAAAGAAAACGAAAACTAGCACAGTGTCTGGCATACATTAGACAACATTGTTGTTTTGCTAAAATTATTATTACTAGTACTTGATTATTACTAGTACTTGATTATTACTACTACCATCACTACTAGTAAAGCAATCAGTGTATGTACCGCATATAGTTTCTTTCGTTCCTTGAGCATCTGTGGCTGACAATCTCCAAATCTGCATTACAAATCTGGATGTCCAAAAAGAAATGTTTTAATGTTGAACCTTTAAAATCAAAGCTAGGTTTTATTAACTTATAAGTATGACCTTCTCTGCGTGCCAGGTTTCTATTAGGAGTGAAAAGTCTTTGCAAAATGAACAATTAATCCTAATTTATGTGTGTTTCAGATATGGTGATTTGAGTGTCAAACTTTATTAATATGAGACTTACTTATAAATTCAATTATGAAACCCTGATAGAAAACTGAGTACACATCTCGAAACAAATTTTTGTCATTGAAAACTTTTTAAAAATCAGTATTTTAAATTTTGTTTTATCATAAATGTATTTTACATCATTCTTCCTTTGTGTACAATGCTTGCTTTCTCCTCTGAAGTGTATGCCGGAGCAAGTTCCCACCACCAATTCACCTATGTACCATCACCATAGTCCCTTGTGTAAGAACTCCTTTCTTCCCTTGTTTTGACTCCTCACCTTACTCCTCTTCTACAGAGTATCTCTGATTAATAATGGCCTGTTCATTTTGTTTTTTAATTTATTATAATTAATTTCCTGGTCCCTTATTTGGTTCCCCTATATTTGTCCTATAAGTGAAACCATCCAATATTTTTCTTTTTCCATCTGGCCTATTTCACTGAACATAATCCCTTCTAGCTCCATCCATGTTGCTATGAATGGCATGAGTTTATCTTTTTTGATTGCTGAATAGTATTCCATTGTGTATATATAACACACCTTCTTGATCAGTCATCTATTTTTGGGCATTTTGGGTTGTTTCCATAGCTTACCTATTGTAAATAGTGTTGCAATAAACAAAGGGGTGCAACTATCCAAATTAGGGTATTTGTGTTTTTTGGGTAGATTCCTAGGAGTGGAGTTTCTGGGTCATATAGAAACTCCATTGTTAGTAGTGTGAGGATCCGCCACAGAGCTTTCCATAGTGGATGGACCAGTTTGCGTTCCCACTAGTAGTGTATTAGAGTTCCTGTTAGTCGATATCGTTGCCAACATTTGGTGTTGCCTGTTTTTTTAGTATGTGCTATTCTCTATTGTGTAAAATGGTATTTCATTGTGTTTTGATTTGCATTTCCCTGATTATAAGTGATATTGAACATTTTTCCATATACCTGTTGACCATTTGCATTTCCTCTTTGCAGAAATGGCTTTTTAGCTCTTCTACCCATATTTTGATTGGATGTTTACTTTGTTTTTGTTGAATTATGTGAGCTCTTTGTAGATCTTTGTAATCAGTCTCTTATCAGTAGTATTGTATGCAAAAAAATTTCCCAGTCAATAGGGTATCTCTTTGTTTTGGATAATGTCTCTTTTGCTATACAGAAGCTTTTTAATTTGATGTCATCCCAGATGTTTACAATTTTTTAAAAATCAATTTTTAAAAATACTGAAGACTAGGCCTTTCCTAAGATGTCCAGAACAGACCTTCCCAAGATGGGTCACTTTGACATATGGATTATTTTGAGCTAAGATCAGTTGAGATCCTGCAGGCTCACAAGAAGTTTTTTACCACTCCCTTAACTACTTAGAAGAATGAAAGTTGGGGTTATTATCCAGAATTAAGATATTTACAAGAAATAACCTTTCTATCAGAGAAACCTATCTGTAGTACAGGTTAAATGGCTAATTACAGAGCACCTAGTCTTCATTATATAAATCACCTTCTCCTCATGTGAGTACCCCTCCTCTCTCCTTGAAGATTCCAGTGCTTATACTGTTCTTTAGCTCAGGAAATATAAGTATGCATATATGTATACCCTAAATTTGCTCTATTGAATTTAGAATCTGCTTCCATGTATAATAGCCATAGATATGTAATTAATTTTTTTTCTCCCATGATCTGTCTTGTGGGTATTCCATTATTTGATCATCCCAGAAAGAACCCAGAGGGAAAGAGAAATTTCCTCTCTGACCCTGCAGGACCATTTATTATGTATCTACTGTATACCATGTACCCATTTAGATAATTGATATGTTGTGGCATTTAAAAATATATTTGTATATATCAATATTTTCCTGAAGGCCCACATGAAGTTTCTGGAGTATAGTATTCTATGTATTAACATTATTTATTAAAGCAAACAACAACTGTATGGTTACCAGTTCTTAAACTTAGGGTGACATGATGAGAGTCAGACAGATTAAAACTCCATATATGAAGTCTGTATTTTAGAGGAGGAACCCTGAAAAACTCAATCTGGGTTTTTATATATGCAGTTCCCCTCTCTGCCTAATACAATGCCCTTGAAAATAAAATGAAAGGATCCTGAGTTCTTTTCTAACCCTTTGGAATATAAATAAAGCTCTCCATTGAAAAGATCAGATTAGGATATCCAAATTTATAGCCCAGGGATTTCTCCACATCTTTCTCTGGAGTTCTTGTACTATATAAATCGGTCATATATTAACCTCCAAAGTTTCCTTTTAGTCAAGGTCAGTTTTTAGTATCCCTGCTATTGAATAGCTGTCAAGCATTTTGCATAACTCTTATTTAGGTTTTACATTACCCATGCAAGGTAAGCATTCATTCAATCATCCATTTGTTAGCATATATCAAGTGCCTATTACATACTAGGTACCGTTGTAGGGGCCAATTATTAATATCTCTAATGTTATAAGAATCCAAGAGAGTTTGATCAAAATGGATAAAAGACCTGACACTATAAAATATATAGAACAAAACATAGGCAAAACACTCTATGACATACAACTCAGAAACTTCTTTGAAAATTCATCTCCAGAAACAAAGAAAATGAAGGAAAAGATAAACAGCTGGGACTACATTAAACTAAAAAGCTTCTGAATGGAAAAGGAGACAATCAAAATAAAGAGACATCTTACTGAATGGAAGAAAATATTTGCACACCATATAACAGATAAAGAAGACTGATATCAAAGATCTTGCCAATGCAGTGGGTGTTTGATTCCTGGCCAAGGAGGGGACCCACATGGCACAGCAAACCTCTCTTGTCTCTCCTGCCGCTTCCCTCAGCAGTGTACTTCAGTGGATCTGCCTCTTCTGCTCCCCACTCTGTCTCTGGTGAATCCTCTCACCCCTGTGTCTCTGGCCTATCCTGCAGCTCTTATCTGCCTAAATAAATAAAATCTTTTTTAAAAAAATATGAGCAGAAGAACTAAAAAAGACACTTCTCCAAAGAAGAAATACAAATGGCCAACAGGTATATGAAAAAAATATTCAGCATCACTAATTACCAGGTAAATGAAAATCAAAACCACAGAAGGTACCACTTTACTCCAGTGAGAATGGCACATTAAAAAAACCAGAAACACCAAATGCTGACAAGGTTGTGGAGAAAAGGAACACTCTTACATTGCTGGTGGGAATGTAAAGTTGTCCAACTGCTATGGAAAGCTCTGTGGAGATTCCTCAGACACTAAAAATGGATCTGCCATGTGATCCAGAGATTCCACTCTTATGAATCTACCCAAAGAACACAAAAACACTAATTTGAAAGGAAACCTGCACTCCTATGTTTATTGCAGCACTATTTACAATAGCCAAAATATGGAAACAACCTAAATGCCCCAGAATAGACTAATGGATCAAAAAGATGTAGTGTATATACACAATGGGCTATTACTTATCAATAAAAAAGATAACCTCCTACATGCCATTTGCAGCAACATAGATGGAGCTGGAAAGGATTAGGCTAGCCAAATAAGTCAGAAGGAAAAAAATAAATATCGGATGGTCTTATTCTGTATGTGGAATATAGAGAAACCAAAAAAAAGGTCAAATTAGTTAAAAAACAAAAATGTTATAATTAGCAAGTGGACCATAAATCTGAAGCATACAGCAAGGGAAAGGAACAGAAGTGGATGAAAATAAGGGAGGAAAGAATACAAGAGAAATGGTGCTGGCTTATAGGTAATAAGGTGGTGGAAGAACTATTGGGAATGCAGCAATGTAAAAAAATAATAAAGGTAAAAAAAAACTTTGAAAAAAAGAATCTGAGAGAGGTTAAGTAGCTTACTCAAAGTTATGTAACTAATGAATGGAGAAGTAGCATTCAAATGCAGGACAGTTCTCTCAGCTGACCCCTTTATTGTGATAAAAGGTACTAATTGTTAAAGATCTAAATTGTATTAGGACCCTTGTTGACTGGACCAGTTTCTCCTGAGTAATGCTGAAAAGATATCATCACATAGTCTGTGTGGGTCCAAAACTGAAGTTTATAGAGGTTACTTTGTTTTCAATCTCTTTCACATCATCTCCAGTCTCCTGACAGCAAGTACTTGTTTATATGCAGTATGCTTCACATGCTCAGTTTCAAAGACCTCTTCCCACCATAACATTGACCTATAAACCTTTCTTCTTCTTCTAGTAGCTTCTACTGTTAGTTTCTCTGACTGCTTCTCTAAATAAAATTCTATAGCAAAGATTCCATTCAAAAGCAAAATAATTTACAATTGAAGGAATCCTTCTCTTGATACCTTTTATCAGTAAAAATAATACTTGCTACTATTTGTGACAAACTGTATAGAGACATTAGAGAATCTTCTCTGCTTATTTTGTAAAGTATAAGACAGTTTGTTCAATGGTTTTAACTACTTTTTAATTTTAAGTTTTCATGCATGCAGTTGGTTTGGTATTATTTAATGGCTACCCTTTCTGGTTTGAAACGATTTCTACATGATTTTTAATAGAATTTTTTATTCAAGATATAGAAGAATGAACCTATTACTTAGGCATATTGAATAACAATTATAAAGTCAGTCTTTCAAAACCTTAAGAACCCTTAAGAAAATTCCTTTTATGATTTAATGGGAGTTTCTGTACCATTCTGTTTTACTTTAATGGACAGGCATATCAAGAACAGCTCTGGTAATGTAATTCACAACCCATTCTTCCGTTATGAACTGAGTAAAATTTTTATTGCTTTCAGAAGTGAATCTCCACCCACAAGGCATTTTATAGAGATAAGAGAACAAATGAAAATTCAGTCTTTTAAGTTATGAAGTAATACAGAAGTAGAGCAAAACAATATTATCATGAAGGTGAGAAGTTCCCTTAACTTTTAACATACAAATGTTCAAGTTTGACTACTAAATGTAATACTTGTGAAAAAAAATCACTGGTTCATAAAGTAGTAAAAGGCATGTAAAGTCTATTACCTCAGCTAGGAACCTAGAATAAAGGACACTTTAGGTTATTTTAATCTTTCAGATGAAATTATTTTCCACTATTTTCACAAAGAGAAAGAAACAAGTTGTTAGTGAAGAATATTTGATTTTTTATATTGCTTGATTTCTGACACATTTTTGTGACCAACTTCTGATCTTATCCTACAGACACGTAGGATTATTGCTTACCCAATTCCTTTTCTTTCATTCTTTTAATTTTCATAACATTAGGATTCTCTCCGTCAGGTGCTACCACCACAGGGTACCCATTACCAAATTACCCATAGTCTAACAACATAGTCTATTGTGCTTCCTTCCCTCTTTGTTCCTACCCTAGCTGGACCCCACACCCTTTGGATGCTTCAGTTCTACCATCAGTTTTCACAAATTAGTTTTTAAGGGTTAACCCAATTCTTTACCAGTGTAGTAAGCACATTCATTATTTTCACAAATCACCATCACTTTTGTGAGAAATAGATATCTCCAACTTCTTAACTGTGGCTGTGGTTCATCTCGCCCCTTGCTATAGCGAATTAGGCCACACCATGCTAGGCCACCTGCAACCTAGCACCTTCTTGCAGAAAAATTAGCTTTGGAGAATGGTTGTTTCCCAGGTAAGAGGAAGAAGGCTTTAAGAACAGGAGTGGAAAAGTTTATTCAGTGAGTAGAGAATGATATTTCAGACAGGAGACATGGTATGAAAATTGCACAGACATAAATGACTGTGTTCATAAAGATAAAATGTATCATAGGTAAGTTACCTGGTCATAAATAGCCCTCAATAGCTCCTAAAATATTATTACTAAGACAGGTTATCAGTGTTTCTCTGTTATATTATTTGAAGAATATTAAACTATATGAATACTACTATATAAATTATTTACAGAGTAAACTAAGACATTAGTACATTCTCAAAATGTTCCTAAAACCAAAGCCTTTAAGCTATTGTCTGTATCTATTACAGTATCATACAGTTTGGATACAAATTATTTTTCTGTTGACATGGGAGTAATTTTGTCTTTCAGTCACTGAACATAATAGATAGAAATCTAAAAAAGCAAATTAAATTTTTTTACAGAAGTAATTTATTCTATGAAAAAGTTAAGCTTATCTTTCTTACCTAAATTTCTTAATTTTGAATATCATCTATGGAGTTTGTATTTAATTAGTAGAAGTTTTAAATTTATAACATGGTACTTTTTAGGGAGGTTTCATCAAGTAGGAAAATTGAGTACATCACGTTTGGAACATCATTCTTAACATCTCTACTTAACAGCTGCCACTTTTGCACCAATCATTTTGGTGATTCCAATAGAATATAAGCACCAGGTGAAAAGTGGTCTCTTCACTGTGTTTTCAGCACCTAGAGTGAGAGTTGATGTATGGTCAGTTGGTTGAATAAGTAAATGAATGAATGTGTATCTTAGTTCCTCAACTAGATTATAAGAAAATTAAAAAGCAAAGTATGTTTTCTGTTTGGGAACCTTTAACAATTTTTCTGAAATGAAAAAATCATATGGGGTTTATGTGTGTGTGTGTGTGTGTGTGTGTAAGTTACTTTCCATAATAAGAATGACATCATTTGTGTTCTCTCAACATGAGTGTTACCTAATTTGGATTATCAGCAACTGAATTTCTTACAGCTCCTAAACTACAGTCTCAAGCAGCACACTTTATCCTCCCAAATTAGTGGATAATGCAGATTCTCTAAGAGGATATATCTAAGTATCCCAGATGCTTACTGATATTCCTGAATCATCTGCGGTCTATTTCACCCCTTGCTATAACCACACCATGCTAGACCACTGGTGTTACTTGAGAAACTGGTTGTTCTTACTCTATTTTGTTTGGTAATTTACCTGTAACACATTTTATCTTTATATGAACACTCAAAATCCTGTCATGTCTTTGTGCCTTTCTCAAGCCTTGTCTCTTGTCTGAGTTACCATTCTCTACTCAGTGAACAAATTTTCAACTCCTGTTCTTAAAGCACATCAAATGAATGCACAGGGTCTCAAAGTATATCTCGTTCATTTCTTTGCTGTCATCGCTTATCTCAGTGCCAGCTTCTGAGCAGATACTCCAAAGATGTTCTCTAAGTGTGTGGTTACCTATGGGGCCACTTTTTTCTACTGAGTACTCTATTAGATTTAAAGAAATTAGAATAGGACCGAATGAAGACTCTGCCATTTGGGTGCTATGCATTGCTTGGCGAAGTCAAAAAGGATAATTTTTTTTCTTTCAAAATCAAATGGGCTGCCTCACCCAGTACCCCCCCCCCTCCCAGACACACACTTCTCAGTCAGCCCTGCATCTGCTGGGCCTTGATAATGAACCTGCAATCTCTATCTTTGTGAGGCTTTGTAATTAATTAAATTAGTGTGGTACATTTCTTGCTTTTATCCTTTCATTTTATTGACATAAAAATACTGTCAATATGCTGCTACTGGATTTGGTCTCTTCTAATTTTAATAAAAGAGACATATTTTTGAGCCTCCCTGTTGGCGCAAGGGGTTAGGTCTCAGCACCATGAAGCTATCAACAGCCACTGCAGCACAAGTTTGATCCCCAGTCACCCAGGAGCTAACCCATATAGCACAGCAAACCTCTCCTATCTTGCCTGTTGCTCCCTTCAGCAGTGTATTTTAGCCTGTTCTGTTCCCCACTCTGTCTCTGGTGAATCCTCTCACACACATCCCACACCTCTGGTCTGCACCCCAGCTTTTGTATGCATAAATAAATAAATCTTAAAAAAAAAAAAGAAACGCATTTTCTCTTGATATTCATGCTTCCTCTACAATCTTGACACCTAGTACCACAATGGGTTAAGCAATGCACTATGAAGCAAGCCACAGCCACTGCAGCATGAATTTGATCCCTGCCATTGGCCAGGGAGGTGACCCATATGGTGCAGTAGACCTCTCCTGCCTTGCCCACTGCTCCCCTCAGCAGTGTGTTTCAGTTAATCTGCCTGTTCCCCACTTTGCCTCTGGTGGATCCTCTCACCCCCAACCCCCGCCCCACACACCTCTGCTGGTGGATCCTCTCACCCCCCACACACACACCTCTGGTCTGTATCCCAGTGCTTGTATGCATAAACAAATAAATCTTTAAAAAAAAGTAACATCTAATGTCATGACTGATAACTCCTTTAGCACTCACACTGTAAACCATTCTGAGGATCAAAGTTTTTTGTTCAAATTACTAAAGAAGGTTTCTGCCCATCCAGACGGTCAGATTTACTCTTATGTGTTTTTATGTCCAGTTCATCCTTCATTGAGGATATAGCCTTCTAGAATTCCACCTCTGTGGAGTTCTGGTTCGATTTCTATCTTGTAGGAATGAGAATTAGTCTTTGGTCTGCTATTCCTGGACAGCACCAAAACAGGAGCGTAGGGTTACCAGAGGGCAAAAGTTGATTCCTGGTGAAAATTCACTTTCTTGTGTCTTTAAATTCCTTTTTGGCCCCTATTTCTTAGTTTCTTGGCAGCTCAAGGAAAAAATTTTGTGGGTTAATATTTATTTTCTAGAATTCTTGTTTGTTTTCATTGAGTATGCTATCTGGAGAAACTAGAATGCATAGTGATAGATATATTTTCTCAGTGCACCACTTGAGATAATTTCTATATATAATTTGAATGGTGGTCTAACTACCTTCTTGGAAAGGAGGCAGGAAAAGGCAGATTAAGAGAATCTGCACTTACATTTCAATGAACCGTTTAGCCTTAGTAACAATCGTGAAAGGAATGAGAAAATGATATAAGGGTAGCTAAGTTTTAGAAATTTAAAAGTAAATGTGCTTTGATTCAAAATATTAAATAAAGGCTAGGCAAAAGAACATCCCTTTTTTGTAGGTGATAAAAACCTTTTTAGATTCTTCTTTGGGTTTCTTTTGACATTTCTATTCAAATGTGAGTTGAATTTGTCATTTTAAATGAATTGCTGTAATTTTTTTCTTATCTGTCTTACTCTTTACCAGACGGTATCTTCTTTATGCCCACTCTCTTATATTTCCAAATCTTCTACTTCCCTTGAGTTGATTCTGCTTAAATTAGTTACTCAAGCTGTTTCTTTCCCTCTGCTAACAGTTCTTCCTGTTTTCTCGCTCTCACTCACAGATACAGCAGATATCTTACTTGAAACATCTCATTCTTCCCCTCACCTTGTCCCTGACATTTTTGTTCTACTCCTTTTCTTAGTAAAAAGACTATTCTTTTATTAAAATGCTTCTGAATAAGACTTCTTTTAAAATGAAGGGTACCTGAAGAAGCAAAGATCTTTTTAGTTTCACCAAGATGGGTGAAGTGGTCCCTGTATTATTTCAAAGTGAAGGTGACAAAAACAAAGATCTAAAGCAAAAATAGTGAGAAAAATGTTCACAGAACAAAATAAATTCTTTTTTTATTTTTAAAGATTTATTTTTTTTTATTTATGCATATAGGCACTGGGGTACAGGCCAGAGGTGTAGGGGGGTGAGAGGATTCACCACAGAGAGAGCAGGGAGCAGAACAGGCAGATCAACAGAAGTCCACTGCTGAGGGGAGCAGCGGGCACAGCAGGAGAGGTCTGCCGCACCATGTGGGTCCCCTCCCTAGCCGGCAGCAGGGATCGAACTCGTGCTGCAGTGGCTGCGGTCTGCTTCATAGTGCGCAGTTCAACCCACTGCGCCACCAGGGAGGCCCCAAAATCAATTCTTATTACAATTATTGTATAAACTGAAATGGTTACTAACAGGCTTCTTTAAAAGAAACTAAAAAAAATGTGGTTCAGATGCAGAGAACTAAAGAAACTGGCTGAGCTGATGTCTATGGTCTCTTTGAGAGTAGATGTCTAAGAGTTGAATATAGTATAAAAAACAGTAAGGGGCCTCCCTGGTGGCACAGTGGGTTAAGCACTGAAGCATCCGCAGCCACTGCAGCATGAGTTCCATCCCCAGCCAGGGAGGTGACCCACATGGTGAAGCAGACCCTCTTGCCTGGCCTGCTGCTCCCCTCAGCAGTGTATGTCAGCCAATCTGGCTGTTCTGTTTCCCATTCTGTTTCTGGTGAATCCTTTCATCCCCTGCACCTCTGGCCTATACCCCAGTTCTTGTATGGATAAATAAATAAAATCTTTTTTAAAAAAAGATTATCATTGGTCTTGGGGATTAGAACACCAAATCTCATTCAAAGTAAAACCTTGACTTTTCTTAATCCTTGTCTCTATCCCTTCCTATATATCACCTTCCCCACTGATTTCTCATAACACTAGGAAGTCTAACACTGAAGATTCTTTTTGAATAAGGGTCCTATGTATTCAGAAATCTTCAACAAACACATGAATAATTTTCCCTGAGAGAATAGCACAGAATTTTTGTTTTCCTCTGGGTATATATTTCCATCAGTAGGGTGCTTTTCTGTTTTCCAGGAGGAAGAAGCAAAGGAACAATCTCTGAGCCCTTTCTATCTCCATCATCCTCAGATTTTCTGCCTTGGGAATAAATATAGCTATAGTTGTTCTCAGCAAGCAGGTTATTTGTGTTACAAAATTGTTCCTGAGCATTCCTTGGAAAATGGTTGTATCTGAAGTGCAATCATTGTACTATTTGATGTTATTTATATAAAAGAAGATTTTTTGTTGTTGTTTTCAGCAACTGTACTGGTGAAGGTACAGCCTGTTCAGTCTTTCCTCACTATACCATGGGGAACTAGAGCATTCGTGTTCAGAGAAAACCTTTGGAAATGAGTCCACAAAGAATACTTCTCTCCAAGGACATGGAACCCTGTAAATTGAATGTGGGTACAGAAAGTTGTAAAGTAAGCGACATGTTCCAATGATTTTTTTTCTGGCCCTCTCAAACTCTCCAAACTTTGTTTTATCTCCAAAGTTGTCTCTTTTCTTTTCTGTCATGACTGAGGAGTGAAGCTATATACTAATAAAAAGCAATACTGTCAGAAGGAAAACTGCTCACTGTGGATTTGACGCTCTTTTGTTAGGCTTTTTGAATAGGCAGAGGCATTTCCTAATACACAAAATGTCTTGATAAACAATTATGACATACACAAAAGAAACTTTCATCACAGTCAATACCACAGTGGGGTGATTCTAGTTTTATGAAATCTGCATCAAAGAATTAGCAATTTGGGCCTCCCTGGTGGCGCAGTGGGTTAAGCAACGCACTATGAAGCAAACCGCAACCACTGCAGCACGAGTTCGATCCCTGCTGCCGGCCAGGGA
>JAGFMF010012090.1:1631965-1651530 GCA_019455555.1 Galemys pyrenaicus | reverse complement strand
TCCCTGGCCGGCAGCAGGGATCGAACTCGTGCTGCAGTGGTTGCGGTTTGCTTCATAGTGCGTTGCTTAACCCACTGCGCCACCAGGGAGGCCCAGGACTTCCATTTTGACTAGAGGTCAATGAGAAATAAGTTCTCCTCTTACAATCTTCCAGATATTATGATTAAAATCTTTTTTTTTATTTTTTACTTATTCCTTTCTGACTTTGGGCATTTCAAACCATTTTATTCATTTTCTCATTGCTGAGCAGTGTAGAACATTTACATATTGCAGTATGACTTCTTTCATGTCACAATGAGGATGAATTGGAACACTGCCCTAAAGAAGTATTCCTGGAAACTTCCTATGCGTGTACAGTAGTAATAACTGTGCTCAGAAGTTACCATGAATCATGGATATTGAAATAATGTGGAAATAGAGTGGCGACATAAGCTTCAACTGATTGCATAGAAATAGCTTACTTCTGCATATATACAAAAATATATGATAATTTAATAGTGATGATCCAGATTCTTAAGCTTTATTGGTGTTTTAGGGTTCTCAGGAAAAACAGAACAATTGGCCATCTCTATCTATCTACCTACCTACCTGAGAGATGTGTCTTAAGAAGTTTGCCCACTTGATTGTGAAGGTTGGCAAGTCTATAAATTGCAAATTAGCCTTGAGACCAGGAGAGTTGATGTTACAGTTTGGAGGCCAAAGGCAGTTTGCTGGCAGTATCCCCTCCTTCCTACTGAGAGTTAAGTCTTTTTCTTGTAAGACTTTTAAGTGATTGGAGGTTTACCCATATTGTGGAAGGTATTCTGTTTAGTCAAAGTCTACTGACTTAAGTATTAATCTCATCTAGAAAATTACTTTTACAGAAACATCTAACTAATGTTTGACCAAATACTGTAGCTTAGTCAAGTTGACCTCATAAAAAATTAATAGGGCCTCCCTGATGGCTCAGCGGGTTGAGCACCACACTGTGACGCATAGGTGGAACAGCAGCATTGAGTTCGATCCCCGGCCAGGGAGGGGACCCACATGGTGTGGCAGACTTCTCCTGCCTTGCCCGCTGCTCCCCTCAGCAGTGTATTTCAGTCCATCTGCCTGTTCTGCTACCCACTCTGTCTCTGGTTCATGCTCTTACTCCCGCTACTCTGGCCTGTACCCCAACTCTTGTATGCATAAATAAATAAATCTTAAAAAAAGAAAATAAACACAACAGTATATGCAATCTGAAGAAAAAATGCAGGAACACAGGGACTCCAATGACTTATAATGTCCATCCAGGTACAGTTCTCCTGGGAGTTACACTTTTCTACCTTTGCAGTTAAGTGGGATTATGTGACTAGTGTGAGCCACTACTTCATGAGTCAAAGTAAAGATTTGTTACTTCACGGTGAAACTTTTAATCACTAACATAAAGTGATTCTCCCTGCTAAGTTGATCAGATGAGTTACATCTCTAGCTGGTTCAATCACCTGATGGTGAAGCCTGCGTGGTTTTTCCTTGAAGAATTACCTCAACCTGTAGTGGACTTTAGTTGAGCTAAACCACTGACATCTTGGAACTTTTTGTTGCTACATCATTACCTAGTCTAATACATGAAGCAATGAATTAAAATAAGCCTGGTAAATTTAAAGAGATAAGGGGTGATATTAATAATATGAAGTACAACTAGAAGCATTTCACCCAGTGAAAATACTTGGTGTGAAATTTGAAGTATATAACCTGATATAATCTGGTGGATATAGTTGAAGATCAACTTTTAGTTTAAACTTATATCTTTGAGCAAAATGTCTCAGAATTTCCCTGGCCCAATAATTCACTTAGGGAATCTAGTCTAAGAAGATAATCTGAAATGCCTGAAACCATAATATGTGTACATGTATGCATCACAATTTTATACATAATGACTTAGAATGAAAGTAGCCTAATAAATTTAATAATCAAGGAGTAGATATATGAGATTTTGTAAATATCTCTAATTGACCATTGTGTATCATTAAAATATAACAAAAGTTTTTGATAGTATAGGGAAATATTTAAATACTAAATTTAAATTTCAAAAGCATAAATGATATCTCATTTGTGTATACTTATTATATATACTTCATAAAGATATGTATAGGAGGAATATAAGAGAACCAAATAAGCGACCAAGGAAGAGAATAGTAACAATAATAATAATAATAATAAACAAACACAACAAAAACAAAAAGACAGGGACAAATTAGGAACACTTCGTGGGGAGGGGGGAAGGAATGGGATGAGAGCAGAAAGAACACAAGGGACTGAGATGATGGTGCACTGGTGAAATGGTGGTGGGAAATCCATGGGGAACACTATCGATGTTGAAATATATTTTAAAAAATAAATTTTAAAAAAGATATGTATAGATAAAAACTATAAGCAATTATGCCAAAATCATAAATAAAATGATAATAGGGGTCTCCCTGGTGGCACAAGGGGTTGAGCACAGGACTGTGGGGTTTCTGCAGCCACTGAAGGGCCAGTTCCATCCCTGGCCAGAAAGGGGACCCACATGGCACAGCAGACCTCTCCTGCCTCACCTACTGCTCCCCTCAGCAGTGTACTTCAGTCGATCTGACTGTTTTTATCCCCACTCTTTCTCTGGTGAATCCTTCACTCCCCATACCTCTGTCCTGTACCCCAGCCTCTTGTGTCCATAAATAAATAAAATATCTGAAAAAAATTATAATAGTTAAAATAAACTTCATAGTTGGTGGTCAGTGGGGTAGCTGGGGTTTAATAAGTCTGCATTTTCCACTGTTAGATTTCCATAAAATAAAGAGTATTTTCAGATTGTGATTCAGTGAGCAAAAACAACAAAAAAATAAATGCACTGATGAACATTTAAGTCACATTGATTAGTAAGGATAATTTTCTATTGATTTGGATAGACTGAGGGATGCAAAACCTGAATTGATAATTTTTATTGCCTATTTTGACTGCCAAGAGGAAAAAAGGATCTCATTACTAACATAATAAATTTCAGGCTCCTTTTTATTTTTATTCATATTATACCAACATTAAGACCATCTGTGAAAATCCATATCCTCTAGTGCCAAAATATTTTAAAATGTAAGACAAGCAACTGTCTTAAGTACTATTGTTATTATTTATTAAATAAATCTTTATAACATATGATATTCCAGGGATTATATTAGATACCTGTAAATAATAGGATTCAAACAAAAATTATCTACATATTTTGCAATTTTTTAGACTTTGATGCACCACTCTGAATCACATGCCATGTTGTAAACCAATGTTATTTCAATTAAAAAAAAACAACAATGAACTTTCTCTTCCTTCCCCCTACTCTCACTCTCTCCCTTCCTTCCTACTTTCCTTCATATGGCAACTACCTTATTCATTTTACTGGGTCATATAGTATTTTGTTGTGTGAATACCTAAAATAGTAATAAATAAGTAATTGATGCACCAAATATTAACACATCTAATAAAGCTTCATAATCATATTTAATTATTCCTCAATAATACTTTAGAGCATCCTGTTGTTAAGAACAAAAAGCAATCAAGTGATGTTATCTGACCCCTTGTTTTGTTTCTCTATATACCACATATATGTGATACCACTTGGTATATATCTTTCTCCTATCTTGTTTCGCTTAGCATAATCCCTTGTAGCTCTGTCCATGTTGTCACAAATGGCGAAAATTTATCTTTTTCATAGTTGAGTAGTATCCCTGTGTGTGTGTGTATACATACCACATTTCCTAATCCCCCCCAAAAAAACCTAGAATTATGACAATAGAATTGAGGCTACCAGAGAAACAGAGGGAGGATAACAAGAGTAGAAAGGTAGTAGGATGGACTGTGTTGGACTGTGGGTGTCTTGGTGTTGGGTGTGGTGTATTGACATGCATCTCAAGGGTGTGATCCTGTACCTCTGAACCACACACAACATTGTCAACCAATGTCTACAATGAAAAAAAATAACAAAAAGAATGTAATCTTGAAAAAAGAAATGTCAAGTGAGAACGACTGAGACATCATGTAGGCCACAGAGAGGTATTATCTTATTCCAAGGCAGTAGTTTAAATGCATTCCAGAGAGCTAATTCATGATGGCAATAAACTTCCTGCTAAAAAAGGAAAACTTTGATTCCTTGCAGAATTCATGGTGATTCATTGTGATCTTTTTTAACCTGTTTGAGTACCTCTACAAATTATAGCTGAAGAAGTGGTAATTCCTCAATGAGCCGTTTTAAAATTCAGTGTTATTTCTATGTGGAAAGGCTTAATCACTATAAATATTGTATATCCACTATGATTAAAAGCACTAAGAAACTGATACAACCAAAGCATCAAAAATCAACAGTTTACTATTTATTTCCTTAATGTGTTACCTCACCTAGTGACAAACAGCATCCCTGACTTTGTTTTTAAAATTTAAACTTTTTTTATGAAAACATACTTAACTTTTTTCTCTAGTACTAACATAATCTGAACAAGTGGTTATAAATCAAGTTATATTGACTCTAGAGAAAACCCACAGATTTTTCCCCAGCAAGGTGAAACAATAAATCAAATTCATATTTTCAGCAGTTTGATGGTAAATACATTTCCTGAGCACAAGTGTGTCATTCAGCTCTGATTGTAGAAGCAGGTATGCTACTTACTTGTCAATTTAAATCAGGTGTTATTTTTAAAAAGTCCATAAATTAGGAAGTTTAAGGAGTGTTATAAGGCAGACTGTTTATTTTAAAATAAAAAATAAGTGTAATCATTGAAGTGTCCCTGTGAGCTTACCAACAGTATTGACCAAAAAATCAAGAAAAAAGAAAACCTCTTTGATATTTCTCTGTTGAATTGACTTGTTAAGGAATCTTGAAGGAATAGTTTTTGTGTCTGGTGTCTTAAACCATTACTTTATTAAATGTTATAATATTTTATTAACTAGATGGCATAGCCTGAACAAAATGCCCATTTATACAAAAATATATATTCATAAACACACATAACACATACAAAACTTGGTAATGAACACATATTATGAATTTACTTGAACTGACATTTTAAAACCCTGGTGTTCATCCAATTTCTCCCATTTCATTTTTTAAATTCATAAACATTTATCAACTTCTCTAAATGAACTTCTTTTAAAAAATATTGCTGCTAGCATTCAATTTTTATCGGTTAAATTCTTTGTTTTCTTTAACATTTCTCTCCTAAAACACATTTCTGTTTTGGATTACATTTGACTTCTCTAAGAAATGTAATCACTTAATGGAATTTTAAAGGATGTGAAACAATTCATTGTGAACTTCATCTATGATAGACATTTATTGCAAATAATATACCTTTGTAAAAATCACTCTTTCTTCTGATACATTATGATAAACTGGATTATTATTCCAGTGTTTTCACTTGACACATCACTCCTGCCTGTTGCCATTGCCACTTCCAAGATTAGACCTCCAGAGTCATTGCCACATTACTTTGCAGTGTTCCCACCCACTGTGGATGGAGTCTATATTTTCCTATTCTACTGATTTGGGGATGGGCCATGTAGTTTGGATAGCCAATGGAATGCATTAGAAAGGTACTACATGATTCTGTTTACCTTCTTGTGCCTCTGTTGTCACCATGAGACTGCCATTTGCCAGTTAGTTCACTGGTCCTGGAGAAAGGGTTAGAAAGATGCTCCCTATTCCATCACCAGAGCCTGAAGCAGATCCATTCCAGCTCACCTGCAAATCAGTAAGAATAAATAGCTGTTCTTTTAAGTCTGAATTTTGGGTGAGTGGCTTGTTACACAGCTGTACTAGGGCAATATCTAACAGTCCATCCAACACTAGCCTTGCTGATAAGTAACTGAAGAAATTTCTGCAGTGTACTTTTCCTTTTGATAAGAACTTTAAGGAACCCTTCCATGAAGTACAGAGGACAATAATTCTTTTTTTTTTCCATCTTGAAAAGCTTATTTAGAAAAGAAAAGAGAGAATAAAGAGTCCCAGATAGATGGTACCTGGGAGGGGCAGAGAGAGCCGAGCAGAGAACAATAATTCTTAGCAGACAGGGTTCTGGTCCTTCCATGGTGAGTAAGTATAGTGATCTTTGACAAGTGTCTGTCTTTTTTACAAGTGCCTTAACTTGAAATATTAAAGATAGTAATACATTCACAGTAAAAGACTGAGGTCTTAGACTTAATGATCTCTAGGCTCATATTTTATAATTAACATATACTATTTTATGAAATGAAGCCATGTTATTTTTTAAGGAGTTGAGCTCCAATTTTATTTCTTGGTATAGTTGCATAGCAAATTAGAATCATTTTGAACCACAGAGACCTAAAGCATGAATTGGGAGACTTATGAGGAAATACCCCCAGGATAGGGCCAGGGACAGGCACTGAAATAAGACTTGGGGAACCAATATGAACAAAAGTACTTTGGTGTATGCAGTAGATCCAAGGTCAGAATTGGCAAGTAGATATACTTTTTTGTGAATCTTGAGTCTGACCCTTTTCTAAATCTATATGCTTTCTTAATTCCTCTCCAGTCTCAGAAGAACATGGCTGTCTTTCATCCATATGTGGTAGCAAAGTTATATATCTGGTTCCAGATTTATTTGTCCTTTTTCATCTCTTTGATTGTGGCTCATTTTAAGAAATGCGTACATACACAGATTTTCAGGTCAAACAATTATTTTTCCAAATCCCATCATCGTTTGTTACAAAGGTTAGATTAAGGAGGCTATTTCTAAAAAGACAAGATTTCCCATTTTTCCAAGCTAGTGTTAAAAAGAAATAAGCTTACAAAAAAATTTTTGTTAGTATTTATTCATACTCCATTACATTTTATAGAAGATTTGAGGCAAGGAATTGGCACACAGTAAGGGAGACTGGAGAACACAGGCTTTTCGGTGGCAAACTGCCCAGGTAGAAATGAGCAGAAAGGAAGAATGGGAATTGGAAGCAGTTAACCATTTTGCCACCATAATAAATTTCTTTTTTTTCTCCTGACTTTATGACACCACAAAATACTTGCTTTGTCCTGACCTAAATTTCCATTAATCTTACATGTTCATTCTTTCAGATTGCAGCAATTTATGTTAATATATACCCTAAGGTGTTATATATACTTGTTCAGCATATGTACATCTTGCCAAGTTAGACATCTGTAAGAGATGCCTGATCAAAATACAATGATTTTGATATAAAGTCTATTTGTAGCACACAATAGATATTTAGCAGTGTAATTTTATTTGAGGTTATCTGCCTAGGGCTATGTTCATTTAATAAAATGGCACTCATGAATGCTAAAGGCTGCCATATACATTGGTGTAATGCAAGCAGAGCGTGAGCCAATGAACTGATTTTGTAATTAAATTATGGGAAAAGTGTTTGATGGGACAGCCACAGACAATTTTGAATTCCATAATTACACAGTGCCTTCTGAAAGAGAGTCATAAGATGTTATACCTATCATACATTCTCTGTGTTAGTCTTGTGAAGTTAATGACTTGAGGAAGAAAAGTCAATTATAAACAGTGAAGTTACTGTAGGAATCAACACTTAGGGTTCTTAAGATAAAACAAAAGCTAGAAAAGGTTTCAGAACACTGTGAAGTACAACTCTGGAAAAGAAGCCAGCACAGTGAGATGTTGAAAATCAGCAGTATTCTTAGTTGCTTTCTGCACATGGAGATGGCCTGAGTTGTACAACAGAAATGTGATTCTTGTTCTAGTTCAGTGCACTTGCACTGAAATGCAATAGTAATATTATACATGTGTACATATCCTTTCACCTACATCGTGTATTATGTATTGTTACTTACAAATCACATAAGGAACCAAGTTTCCCAAGTGCCTTTGTCAAGATAATATAAATAGCAACTACCACCTAAAGACATCTTGTCAATAAACCCAATCTGTCTGTGCCCATAACGTGTTGAAAACAACAAGTACCAAAAGCTCAATCTTTTGTAGATTTCAGTTTTAATATCCTCTATCTTTTCTGACCAAGGGCCTTAATTTTTATCTCTGTTACTACTGATTCGCCACATGGAGTTTCCATGATAATTTGACCCATTGTCCCCATGAGCTGTGAGAATATACCTTCTCTTCTCCTGCTTTTTAGCCCAACCTCAGTGAGTACTAAATTTTCAACCTTTTGTGTCTGTTATAGAGTTGACTGTGAGAAAATGAACGAAAAGCCAACCTACATCATGAACTGGTGTTTTTCTGAGTTATAATACTTTTCTGAATCAACATTATGATTGCCATTACTATTTTACATGGACGTGTGAATTTTTTTAGCAGAATTTGATTCATAGATGAAGGCTAACAACTGTGCATTCATATGTCATTCCTAAGTTTAATGTCATGCCTGCACATTTTCAGTCTTACAGTTTATCATTTTCTTTTTTTTAAAGATTTATTTATTTATGCATACAGTTTGTCATTTTCTTCTAAATTTTTTAAATTAAATTTGTGATCAGAGTTAAGGATTACATTAATTTAATCACTCATGTAGTTACTGATCACAATTTATGTCTTTAGTCAGTTTCCAAAATTTTTACTTTCTTTTGAGGTTGAATTGTATTCCATTGTAGTAGAGATGTGCATAATTAATCCTATTTATCTCCTGTTAGTGAACGTTTAGGAAATTTCCTTATTTTGTAACTATAAAAAATACTGAAAAAAAAAATACTGTATTGGTACATCTGTAGGATAAATTCCTAAAACTGCAATTGCTGATTCACGGGGTATTGGCACTTCTATCTTTTTTTATGCATTTTATTTTATTCGTAAATTGGATATAAATTTGTCTTATTCTTGATATTATAAATGCATAACATATAGAATTCCAAAGGAAAACAAAAGGCTAATAGTGAAAATATTACCAGTTCTCCTTCTGATAAGCAACCATTGTTACTAACTCCTTACATATCGATACGGAAGTATTCTATGCAAATACAAGCATCTATTATATTTGGAAAATCCTCTTAACTGGGAATATTTATATTTTCTTCTACGTAGTTTAGAATATTTCAAGAACTCTTGCCAAGATAACAGAGAGTCCCAGGCTGTTATGTCACTGTACATGTTAGGAGCAGACTTGATTATTGTCTCTTCATTCATTGCCTGCTATACATCACCTTTACTGGGTACTCTGGTTTTTTTTAAAGATTTATTTATTTATGCATACAAGCACTGGAATACAGGCCAAAGGTGCAGGGAGGTGAGAGAATCCACCAGACAGAGCAGGGGACAGAACAGGCAGATGGACCGAAACATACTGCTGAGGGGAGCAGCGAGCAAGGAAGGAGAGGTCTGCCTGTACCATGTGGGTTACCACCCCAGCCAGCAGCAGGGATCAAACTCGTGCTGCAATGGCTGTGGTTTGCTTTATAGTGCGTTGCTTAACCCACTGTGCCACCAGGGAGGGCCTGAGTACTCTATTTTTAAAAGTTGTGTGTCTATTCATTTTTACTTGGTTTATTCACTCTGGAGGGATGGATTACTATGGATACAGGAAGCTACTGTTCTTTTCCATAAGTTTTCAAAACATAATCCAATCTGGACTCCTTACTCATGGAAGAAACTATACTTATCACAAAATTGGATTTTCCTTTCTTCCATAATAAGAGAATTTAAACTAAAAACATGATTGCATAGCTAGGAATTATATTTATAATCTCTCTTTTGGTAGATATGACCATGTGACCAAGATATCACCAGTGGTATTGTTACAGGGCAACTTTAATATAAAATGGGTTTTTTTTACTGGGTTTTTTACTTGCGCGCTTAGAAGACTTTTAAAAAGTTTTAATTCTAGGTATACGTAGCAAAAGTTATTAACAGGTTTTATTTTATGAAAGAAGGGGAATAAAATAGTAATAATACTAAGGGAAAAAGAGAGGGATACAAATTTACAAATACCCTACTAGATTTATGCAATGGCGTATTGAGAGCTGGCTCTGAGTTGAATGAGATGGCTCCAAAGGAAGAGAGATGTCTCCCAAAGGAAGGGGTTTGGCTTTTTAGTAAGAGAGAGAGTGAGCCCCAGGCTCACCTTTGGTTTTATACCTAGCTTGGTTGCTTAACTTTACTTTTAGGTTTTAGTGATTTTCTCTTTGATAATTATTTTATTGGATTTGTGGTTTTGGAACACTGATGGTTTGGAGTGGGGGTTGGAGTTCACACACCCATAATCCATTTAGGACTACCTTTCCCCCTAACAGTATAAGAGTGGAAGTAAAGTATGTAAATTCTACTTTTATGGCTTTCTCTGGATTGATGGTCATCTTTCTCCATAAGCTGGCACATAGATGTATCCTTAAGTTTTGAATATTCAGAAAAGTCTAAAAATCATCTGGATGAGCAAAAAAAGAGGAACTTGGGTCCTTGAGTGATTGTGCAAAACACAGATATTCTTCAGTTGTACGACTTAGGGACATTACATGAAAGAAACATACTTCTGCCTTCTTTCAGTCACAATAATGGGAAGCCAGTTTGTTACAGAGCTTATCCTATAGTTAACTAACACATCTCTGTGCCTGTTCTCAGAAGATAATCTGGAGTTCTTTTGTCTTCCTGAACTACTTCCTCATTTTGGTAGAACACAAAAGAGGGTGTGGGGCATAATTCCTTTGTTTCTGTTTCTACATGTTTGAAAATGTCTTTATGTGGCCTCCCTACCAGATAGATAGTTTGATTGGGCATGGATTTATAGTTTGGAAATAATTTCCCTTCAGAGTTTTTTAAGTTACTACTTTATTTTCTTTGTTATTTTAGGTTAACTTTATATTGATTTATAAACTTTTTTCTCTGCTGATAGTCTTAGGATCTTCATTTTTCAGTAAGGCTCTGAAATTTCTCAATGATGTATTTCAGTGTAGATCTGTTTTCATCCATTGTGTTTGGTCCTTTCATCAGTGAGCCCTCTCAATCTGTCCTTAATCCTGGGAAATGTCCTTGAATTACTTGATAAATGATGTTTCAGTAATTGTTGTTTTCCTCTCCCATGCAATCTCTGCCCTCCAAGCGACCTTTTCCCCTCATTGATTATTTGTTTATATTACTAACTTTCTGTTTTTAAAGACTTTTCCCAGACTCTGTAGATCTGTAGATTTTTCAGTTCAAAGAGTGAGAATTTAAAAACTGATTGAATGCTCTGAGTGTGGAAATGAGACTTGTAGATTTGGAGTTTCACAGTAGGGTAGTCTTTTTACAGACTATTTCTGTGAAGCTTAAGATATTGGTATCTATCTATATAATATATGGTGTGTGTGTATATGTATACACATATATAATATACACACAGACACATATCTCAAAAAGAAATATATATGTATTTCTTTTGAGGCACAGGGATATCCCGAAGACAGAGCACTAGATTCCAGCCTGAGAGTAGAGATTTGGCTGCCAGAGTTTTGGGAAGTGATTGGGGGAGGAAGGGAAGAGCTATTGGCTCTAAAATTCAGTATCACTTCCCACACTCCACTTAGTGACTCTGTTTTCACTAACTTGCCCAAACCAACAACTGTACTCAGTATCTTCAATCCAAAGACCCTTCATTAAAAGTTTTTTTGGGTTTGTTTTTTATTTTGGTTTTTTTTTGCAGAATAAACTTTCATATTTCTATGGTGAAGAGAAAACACAGACACTCCATGAAATGGAGACTGGGAGAACAATTAGATTTTTTATTCTCAAAAAACTTTCACCATTTCTCCTCTTTTTTTTATATTTAAATTTATTTAATTACATTTGACATCATTTGTAGTCTACAGGGAGTTCCCACCACCATTTCACCCAAGCACCGTCACCTCAGCCCTTGTGCTCTTTCTGCCTTCATCCCAGTCTCACACCACTCCCCACCCCCCCAGTCCTTTGGTTTGACTTTGACCTTTTGTTCTTGTTGTGTTTGTTTTTTATTGTAACTGTTCTTTCCTTCATCAACCAGTGTTCTTTTCACTCCCATTTCCAGAAAAAAAAAAGTCTCCAGTATTACCAGTTTTTGAGTCCTTGACAATTCTTTGGTATTAGACTTGCTTTCTATCCTTCCCATCAGGCTTAGGAACATGGCTCTACTAGAACAGCCTCATCAGTGGCCATTAACTTACCTGTTTTCTAGTTTCAAAAATTAGTAACTGATTTTTTTTGTTGTTTTTGTTAATATTATTTATTTATGCCTACAAGAACTGGGGTACAGGCCAAAGGTGTGGGGGTGAGAGGATCCATGAGAGACAGAGTGGGGACCAGAGCAGGCAGATCAACTGAAATACACTGCTGAGGAGAGCAGCAGGTGAGGCAGGAGAGGTCAGCTAGGCCATGTGGATCCCCTCCATGGCCTGCGGCAGGGATCGAACTGGTGCTACAGTGGCTGCAGTCTGCTTCATAGTGTGTTGCTTAAACCACTGTGCCACCAGGGAGGCCCCTAGTAACTGGTCTTTACCCCATTATTGAGATGATGATCCTGTTTCTTTTTAAAACATCCCTCTTGAGTCTGAAGAAGTGAATTTGTGTGTGTGTTTTCAATCTACCCTTTTAGTTAATCATTTATTTAGGGCTTTGGCTAGCAGATAAAATTTTAAATCATCTACATACATTCTTCTATGAAGAAAAGGTAGTTGCATTGTGAAATTTCTTGGAGAATGTTAAGAAATAGTTATATTCTCTATTCATGGAATTAATTTAGGCCCAAAAGAATGCTGTGTACCAAGATGATAAATATGCAGGAAGTCTCAGGATCTACTATTTAGTATACTATCTATTTAAAGGACAGAACTTGAGCCAAATATATCTTGGGATAAAAAATAAAACTAAAAGCCTGATAATAAACTGACCAGATACAGAAACTCATTTACATTAAAGTGATGTAAAACAAATTTAATTGTCTATATCAATTATAGATAGTAATGCTTCTACTGCTAACAAAATTTTGATACACTCTAAATATATTGAGAATTCTTTCTCTGTTATTTCTATTTGGCTTTCTAGAATGAGTTTGCTGGCTTGTATCCAACTGCAAGAGAACCTGGTATATTTCTTCTACTATTTTTGTCTAAATTTTGTACCTGCATTAAAACCTGCTTCTTATTTTTTTAATATTTATTTATTTATGCATACAAGAGCTGGGATATAGGCCAGAACAGCAGGAGGTCAGAGGATTCACCAGAGACAGAATGGGGAGCAAGGCAGATAGATCAATGGAAATACACTGCTGAGGGGAGCAGCAGGTGAGGCAGGAGAGGTCTGCTACGCCATGTGGGTCTCCTCCCTGGCCGGCAGCAGGGATAGAACTCATACTGCAGTAGCTGCGGTTTGCTTCATAGTGCACTGCTTAACCCACTGCACCACCAGGGAGGCCATGGGCATATTTTATTTTATTTTTTAAAGATTTATTTATTTATGCATACACGCACTGGGGTACAGGCCAGAGGCGTGGGGGGTGGGTGAGAGGATTCACCACAGAGAGGGGGGAGCAGAACAGGCAGATCAACTGAAATACACTGCTAAGGGGAGCAGCGGGCACAGCAGGAGAGGTCTGCCATGCCATGTGGGTCCCCACCCTGGCCGGCAGCGGCAGGGATCGAATTCGTGCTGCAGTGGCTGTGGTCTGCTCCACAGTGCACCGCTCAACCCACTGCGCCACCAGGGAGGCCCCATGGGCATATTTTAAATGGGCTCTGGACGCGTGTCTCTGCACAGAGAAACCAAACTGTAAATGGTATCCATTTACAGTTTCAGTCCAGACTTGTGAAACTTCAGTGAAGTGTGATTTATCATGATGAAACTCTTTCTACAGCTACATTAATGATTCATGTAGTCATTCAATAGGATCCACCAGAAGCCGTACTGTATCCTATCAGTCACCCTTTCCTGTGTGTTTTGTTCCTGAAGATCTGCTATTTAGCCACTGAAAGAAGATAAAAAATACTTCAAGGGGCCTCACTGGTGGTGCAGTGGGTTAAGCAACACATTATGAAGCAAACTGCAGTCACTGCAGCATGGGTTCAATCCCTGCCACTGGCCAGGGAGGGAACCCACATAGTGCAGCAGACCTCTCCTGCCTCGCCTGCTGCTCCCCTCAGCAGTGTGTTTGTCAGTCTGCCTGTTCTGTTCCCTACTCTGTCTCTAGTGAATCCTCTGACCTCCTGCTGTTCTGGCCTGTATCCCAGCTCTTCTATGCATAAATAAATAAATCTTTAAAAAAAAAAAAACTTCTAAGGACCATACACTTTCAGGAGTGTAATACATTTTGATGGGGTCTTTAGAGCACAGAGAGATAATTAAGCTACAAGGAGGCATTTTTAACTCAGATCTAACATAGTACTTTGTGCTAATAGTGCTTCAAAGCTTTAAATGACGTACTATTTTCTTACAACCTTTTTTTTTTTTATAGCATAGGCTTTTTTGGTGGAAGTTAGAGTTTATTTCTAATACTCTTAAAATACTTTGACTACTCCTATGATTATTTCATCTAGAATGAAAAAGGAATTCAACCTATACCTTTCATCATAGTTATCTGATGTTATAGGTTGTCCAGGATTCATTACATCCAACAAAGGGCTAATATCCAAAGTTTACAAAAATCTCATATAACTCAACAACAAAAACAATGTAATTTTAAAATGGCCAGAGAAACAGGCATAGAAAAAAATGTTCATCATCACTTATCATCAGGGATATGCAAATCGAGAATACAATGAGATGTCACCTCACACCTGTGAAAATGTCCCATAATAAAAAAACAGAAAAAAGTGCTGGTGAGGATGTGAAGAAAAAGGAGCTCTCTTACACTGTTGGTGGGAATGTAAATTAGTCCAGCCCTTATGAAAAGCAATGTGGAGTCCACTCAAAAGACTAAAAATGGATCTGTCATGTGACCCAGCAATTCTACTCACACGTACCTACCAAAACACAAAAACACTAATTCAAAAGGAAACTTGCAGCACTATTTACAATAGCCAAGATAAAGAAACAGCCTAAATGCCCTCAAACAGTTGAGTGAATCAAGAATATGTGGTGTAGATACACATTGGAATACTACTCAGCAGTCAAAAAAGATAAACTTATGCCATTTGTGGCAACATGGAGGGAGCTGGAAGGGATTGATTATGCTAAACAAAATGAGCCTGAAGGGGAAAGATACGTAACAAATGGTTTCACTTATGTGTGAAATATAGAGAAACCAAACAAAGGATCAAAAACAAATCTTAAAACAAACCCTTAAATACTGTCCATAGATGGAGGCATCCAAGGGGGAAGTGGGAGGGGATCAGGCAAAAACAGTGAAGGGCGCAGAGCACAGTGGACTGTGGTGGAAGAATATGGGTACCCTGGTGGTGGGAGATCTACAGTAAGGGGAGAAAGCCTATACTATCAAAAAAAAAAATGGTTGTAAGAAAATAGTACATCATTTAAATAAATAAAAATGTCCAGAGGATCTGAGTTAACATTTCTCCAAAGAAAACATAGACATGGCAAATAAACACATGGAAAATATAGTCATCATCACTTATTATTATGTAAATACAAATCAAAACAACAATGTCATATCAGCTCATGCCCATGAGAATGGTTATCATCAAAAAAGACAGAAACAACAAATGTTGGAACCCCATGCACTGTTAATGGGAATGTCAATAGTGCTACCACTATGGAAAAGACTGAAAAATATGAAAACACTAATTTGAAAAAAAATATATATGCACCCCTGTGTTCATTGCAGCATTGTTTACAATAACCAAGATAGGAAAACAACTTAAGAGTCCATGGACAGATGATTAAATAAATAAGATGTGGCCTATATACACAGTGAACTGTTTCTCAAGTATTTAAAAAAAAATTGAAGTTCTTTTTATTTGCAGCCACATAGATGGATCTAGAGGGCATTATAAGTGCCACTATAATGCAGAATAAAAAGATGTCCAATTATAATGCTCTACAACTAAAACATATGTGTTAAACTAATGTTAGTCAATAAAAAATTTAAAAGAAAAGAATCTCTCTGTCAGATTGGCTTTTTCCTTATACATCTTTTAAGGATTTATATACTTGGGAAAGGCCTTAAAACAGCAGAACTGTGAGTGACAGATTTGTCCTCACTGCCTCCTATCATCTCTTGTCTGGGCTTTTTGCCCTTCTCTTATTTTATCCGAACATCTCCAGCTGCCCTCAGATTCTTTCTATATCTTCAACCCTGATTTTCAAAAGAAATGATTTGTTATATTAGTATCACTAATGATTTAACTGGTAAAGAGTCATAATATATATTTCCTCTAAACACCAACGTTCTGATGGAAAGTAAAGTAACAGCAACAACAAAAAAGTGAAGCCAAAGGAATACCTCTCTATTGTGGGGATTTCAAATGTCAGTAAAAAGTTGGATGTATAATCTGATGGTGGATGGGTAGGGTAGGCTTAGAGTATTCCTTATCCTCTTGAAGTCATCTGGAACTTTCTACTCTGCCCTACATAATTAGGTATCTGTTGGGTTTTCTGATACAACATTGTGGGAAGAGATGATGACTGCATCTCTTTTTTTCCTTCTAGCATGT
Organism: Galemys pyrenaicus; assembly: GCA_019455555.1. Taxonomy (NCBI): domain Eukaryota; kingdom Metazoa; phylum Chordata; class Mammalia; order Eulipotyphla; family Talpidae; genus Galemys; species Galemys pyrenaicus. Next base: position 1,634,987 of record JAGFMF010012090.1, on the reverse strand, counting down.
CCTGTCTTGATGAACAACTTTAGATTTTACAAAAATAAATTAAATTGATAGTAGAATAAATGAGTCAGGCAGCTGCACTTCAAATAAAATCAAAATCATAGGGCCTCCCTGGTGGCGCAGCGGGTTGACCACCCACTGTGGAGCTTCCACAGCCACTGCAACACGGGTTTGATCCCCTGCCAGGGAGGGGACCCAAATGGCACAGCAGACCACTCCTGCTTCACCCACTGCTCCTCTCAGCAGTGTATTTTGGTCGATCTGCCTGTTCTGTTCCCCACTCTGTCTGTGGTAGGTCCTCTCACCCCATCACGTCTCTGGCCTGTACTCTAGCTCTTGTAGGCATAAATAAAATCTTTTTTTTAAATCAAAATCATAAGTCAATCTATTCTGCTTTCACTCTGACACTCAAACCTCCCCTCTCTTTACATTTATCACTTAGCAATTTCTAGAAACCAACATTATGTGAACAAAATGCTGCTCACTAACCAACTCCTTATAGGGAGATAATATACATGAGCTAATTTCCTGAAACAAATATATTGTTCTGGGAACGTGATGATCCTCTATCAGAGGATTCGGTTTGAAAAAATACTTAAGAATACAATTTGGAAAAACTCTCCACTATACAGATAGGACCATAAATGTCTCAGAGATGGGAAGTAATTCATCTAAATTCATAAAATATATATGCAGCAGAGCTTGGGTTATATTCTCTTTCTCAACCATGGCACTGTGCTGCTACTTCTATGATAGTATCCTGTATACAGTTTCTGTTAGTTCAAAAGGAATCAAATAGTTAATATCAGACCCAAAAAAGAGACGAAGAATCTTAGAATCATTATTTAGACATGTTATAATGACTCACACTATAAATACATTGGAAAATAATTGGTCTGAATTCTAATCTAATATCAGGAAAATAACCCTCATTTTTCTTACTCTTTCCATTTTTCTGTTACATCTTTGTTTGTCCCTTATTCTTTAGTAATTCTTCCTGAATTATTTTATATGAGGTAGTATTTCTTCTTGCATACAAGAAAGAGTTGGAGTTTACTTTGGAAAAACTCCACATTTTATTAAACAGATATCCAAGCTTTTACTTTGTCTTAAGACAATGGGATATAAAAATTTATGGGAGTTAGGGGATTATCAATTATGTGCAGTGGGAAGAACACTTTATCTTACCACATTGCACTGTGTCTCTAGATAGATGTTAAGTAGTTGATTTTAATTTAATCACTTTAAGGTCAGAGTAAATTTTTCAAAAGTATATATTTTTCAGGAAAATAAGTACCAAAGAAGAATGTAAAATAGAATTCAGGACATGTTATTCTAACTTTAAATTAATATATTAAGGGCTTAGAATAAGGGTGAATTTCAAAGGATACAAAGTCCATAAAATTTGGGAAAAAGGTCCTGCTTCCACATACCCTATCAGGAAATCTTTGGGCAATCACTTAAACTCTCTAAGCTTCAGTTCCCTTAAAGAGAAATGGAAAAAAATTAGCTCTGCTACCTTCCTTCCCCAATTTTTTAATCATCAAAAATCCATATCCATAATCTTTTACAATGTTCATTCCCCCAGCAAAACTTTGATTATGATACTCATTTTGTAAAGGAAAGTGGTCTTTCCTTTGTCTTTATGAATTTATATTTAATAATTAAAGGATTTTTATAAAGCAATATATCCACCAGCCTTATACTTTCAACATTCTGCTATGTACCTCTTCAGAACTTTACTCCTTAAAAATAACCACTCTCAATCTTTCTTTTTAGTCATTGTGTTTGTTTGTGTGTGTGTGTGTGTTTGCATGCATTTGTTCTCATTTCTCTAGCTAACATCAAGCAATATATTACTATCCTTTGTTTTACCAATTTGAAATGTTAAGTGTGAGTTATTCACTATAGAAAATGAAAACTAACTCAAATTGAACATCATCTTCCTTCTCTTCCTGACATCTATTAGTTACAATATTGTTTTTGGTTCTTCCAACTTACAACTTTAATAATATGTTTATAGCTTTCTTTATTGTTTCATCATTTCTAGACTCATCCAAAATTATTCTTTTCACCCTTATCATGCCCTTTTACCTTTGCTTCCTAATTGCATCTTCAACTTCTGTCAGCTTCATCTGATATATGTATGGATGTTCATAAAACTCTTGCCCTGCTTTGGTTTTTTAACATCAGTTGGACACTACTTCTCTTGATAGGATTCCATCATTTCTCTCTCTGTAACTTTTTCTGTGGTTGCTGGCCTGACTACAACCTTCAGAAATGTGTTCTGTTTCCTTTCTTTTCTCCACAAAATCCATCTCCCACATCAGGCTATTCTCTTTCACTGCTGGTACTAAAAAGCCTCAATTCTTTACAATAATTCACCGTAAATTTTTCGTGGCAAGCACATATCTTTGAAGCAATGGCCTGCTTCTGACTACAGCTGTACAGCATCTCTTACAGCAGAGTCCTCCTGTCTGAAGTCTAGAATTGTGAAGACAAGGAAACAACCTGACTAATATTACAAGACTTCAATGAGTATTTCTGCATTTACATTAAGCATACAGAATCAAAGCTCCAGAAAGAAAGGAAAATGTAGAGCCTTGAGTGACATCGTTTCAAAATTGTTCTCATCAAGTTATCATATCAAGAAAAATATGAATGCAGAAAACAGTGTATCTAATCCAGAAGAAAGTAAAATTATAAGCCCAAAGATGATAGTCTAGTAGCAGACACAGAGATAATACTGTACTTTGAGCTGGTGCATAGAAATGTTAAGAGGAATTACCAAAATGCAGACCTTGGGTGCACTGGGAATCCACAGGATAAACTCAGTCATGTACATACATGGTACATAAAAAGTTCAGACCTGTTTTGGAGAAAGTGACCCACAAAGAAGAAATCATATTGTTTAAGAACCTCAAATGTGGGCCTCCCTGGTGGCGCAGTGGGTTAAGCAACGCACCATGAAGCAAACCGCAGCCACTGCAGCACGAGTTCGATCCCTGCTGCCGGCCAGGGAGGG
>JAGFMF010012090.1:1596892-1631915 GCA_019455555.1 Galemys pyrenaicus | reverse complement strand
CCCCCCCACACCTCTGGCCTGTACCCCAGTGCTTGTATGCATGAATAAATAAATCTTTAAAAAAAAAAAAAAAAAGAACCTCAAATGTGGTACCCGAGGTATTTAAACATAAATACCTGCTGTCTGATTCTGATATCTGACAGCTAAGGGCATACAAAAAAAATAATCTTAGCAGAAAGGTCTGTCATTTACAAATTAGTGTGATAAAATTGAATATTGATTAATGCAGGGTACATTATATAAAACTAAACAAGGCAGGTTGATATTGTTAATGAAAGAAGCACAGCTTTAATTATGTTGTTTAATGGTTCAATGGTACAATTTTGAGGAAAGATCTCATGTACTATGTTGTGGTTATACTTAACAATACTGTATTCCTCACTTCAGTCTCTGTTAATAGGGTAGATCTCATCTTAAGCATTCTTAGCACAATTTTTGAGAAGTGAATAACAATACTGGAAGGAAGATGGAAAATAGGAGTGTATAGGTGTAAAATTAGTAGGAGTGTATAAGTGAGGAAAATATCTCCCGGAACAGGAAGAAAATAGTGTGTGAGATGTAAAAGCAAAATAGTATTTGCAAACATGAAAATAGCCACAATGGAAGAACCAAATCAGAGATCATTGAAGTGGTTGTCTATATGAGTAGGCATTGTCTGGGGAAGCATTGGCAGAGTGAATGAGGCTTTCATTATAATCCTTCTATATAGTTCAATTTTCAAAATTGTGTTTACTCATCATTTGATAAAAAGAGAAACAGTCCTTTAGAGTAAATTTCCTAATGAAATAGGGAACATTTTTTATGTTTATTTGATTACAACAACTGTTTCTAAAAACTCTTTAAGAGCATAGCAAGAGGGGTCTCCCTGGTGGCACAATGGGTTAAGCAAGCTGGGAAGGTGAACCATATGGCACAGCAGACCTCTCCTGCCTTGCCCGCTGCTCCCCTCAGCAGTGTACTTCTGTTAATCTGCCTGTTCTGCTCCCCACTCTGTCTCTGGTGAATCCTCTAACCCGCCCCCCCAACACATCTGGCCTGTACCCAGTGCTTGTATGCATAAATAAATAAATAAATCTTTAAAAAAAAAAAAAAACGAGCATAGCAAGAACTGGTTTTCCATGGAACTATCTGAAATATGCTTACCAACTTTTATTCAGTTTAATTGGTAAAATGAAAAAAAAATCACACTGGGCAGATACACATTATTACTTAAAAGTTAACTCTTATTTTACAAACTGAAATGACAAATTAAATTTAGAGCGCTATAGTCTTCACAAATATTTCTTCATATGTAAAAGCAGTGGCTTTTTTAATTGTGCTGTTGTTGATTACCATGCTACTGGTATTAAACACATATTCCCCCTTACAATACTGGTGTCAGTAATACAGCACTGTGTATGTGATAATTGTAAGTGAGAGACATAATGAAATCTTACTGGGTTTGAATTTAATCTGTTAAGAATTTGTCAAAATGTACTTTGTCCTTTTCATTACTGCACCATTATATCCTGAGTAAATGTTGAGATTCCTAACTTCTTACAAATAGTCAGCAGCCTTTTTACCTCTTCTAATAGGATTTCAGTGTTTGCGTTAAGAAGCACAGTGGTTATTTATACGCTATTCCTAATTTATCTGCTCTCTAGTTGTTCTTCATTTGCTCTGCACAATTTATGAATAAGATGTGGTCCACTTACATGGTACCTGAATTTGAAACCAGAAAGGTAGACGTATCCTAGTAAGAATGGTCCCAACTGTTTTCTCATGTGAACTGTTTATTCCTACCTTTTCTAGCTCCTTCATTTACTTTTGTATCCTATTTCTAATATTTATGTATCCTTTATCTAAGATTTTTTGTTTCCTCTCCATTCACTTAATCACTGTGCTTCTTTTATATTTCCAAGTAAAGGAATAATATTATGAAATCTTGAGGAGTAGTTATCATAAAATGATTGTATCTTTTGCTTTATATTTGCTAAAATAGACAACCTCTTTTTCTTCTTCTTCTGTTCAGTTGGCGTGTGAGTCGTGTGTGAAAATTTAGTTTCCATTGTTTCAGTATTGTTTTGCAAAATATTTATAAAAGAGGATAGATATATGTGTGGTTATATTGATGTTTGTAATATGTGTATATATATATATATATGTAATTTAGGTAACTGCATGGAAATTTGAAAGCATTAAAAAATGTGTACTGATGATTATAGATTAATTGTAAAGAGGAGAATTTTCTATTGAAATAACATTTATATCAGAAGTTAGAGCCTTTTTAAATTTTGTTTTCCCTTACAATGTTTACTTTCTTTCCTCAGGTGTAGTTCCCATAGAAATTCAACCACCAGTTCAGTTGTGCACCATCACCATAGTCCCTTGTGCTCTTCCCGCCCGTTTTGATCCAAATCCCTCCCTCTCTCCTGCAAAATGTCTCTGATTTATAGTTGTCTGTTTGTTTTTATTTTGTTTTGTTGTTGTTATTTTTTTCCCTTGATCTCCTATATTTCTTCTATAAATGAAACCATCCGGTATTTTTCTTTTTCCTTTTGACTTATTTCACTGAGCATAATCCCTTCAAGCTCCATCCATGTTTCTGAAAATGGCATTAGTTTATCTTTTCTGATTGCTGAATAGTATTCCATTGTATGTTTCAGATGTTTGAGACATTTAATATGGTAACTCTGGAAAATGTGAAGGATGATTTAAGATGCAACGTTAGCATGTTATATTTATTAATTACATACACAAGCTTCTTATTTTCTGGAAAAGTTACAATTATCTGTTAAATATAATGCTCAATTAAGAATATCTTTACTTAAGTTCTTTTTGTCAGTTGTTTATATTATTCTGCAGCACTACTACACTGTAAAACAGAATTACAGAATCAATTAGGGAGAATAGTAATCTTTTCTAATATATGCTGGTTTAAATTGCTTTAATTAAGCTCAAATTACACACCAAAATACAAGACACAAAAGGTTCCATACTAGGTCTGTCTAAACGTGAAATGTAGTCAGCATCAATTATTATCAGTATATAGTTGGCATTCAAATATCACTATCTCTCCTCTCCCCAAAAGTCATTGTTCATCTGATGGTCCTGCTACAATAGATGAAACAAGTGCACAAAAATCCATTAGATAAGAAACCAACCTCTTGACTCATCTGATTCACAGAGAATGTTAACAGAAAGCAATACTATTAATTGTGGCCTCAAATGCCTCAGGACCTACCATAGCCTGCCAAAGGTCATCCTAAAGAACATACATCACAATGCCATCTGATATCTCTTTATAGGATGTTAAATAGAAGTGGTTACCTATCTCAGTTGAGCCACAAATTCAATTCCCTGCAGTAATTTGAGATAAATTTCTTTAGTGCTCCCCTGTATTTTCCCAAGTCAATTTGTCACTTAGGACCAAATGAAGGGGAATAGTTTGTGTTGCCAAAATGCCTGGACAAGTTTAAAAAGAGGCAATGTATGTGATTATTTCTCAACCAATTTTGATTCTGTCTGGATTGCAAAAGATAGTGTCATGGTACTTGGAACCATGAATTCAGCTGCACTAGCCAGTGCCAGCACCATCCAATGGATCCATTATCCAAACTTCACAAGAGAATGAAACACCTTTCACCCTAAAGGTTTTGAAATTCAGTAGAGACGCTTTCTGACAGCATAGCTTCCATTGCATTGTTTCATGACAGATGTCTTCCTTAAGGACAAGGACAAAGCAAGTTGTCCGTGGCACTGTGATCTTTTACACAGCAACTGAAGAACTTACAGACTGAAGAGGGAAAATAAGAGAAACCCCGGTAAAAATCAATGTGTGTTTTTTGCAACTCTCGAAACAAAATACAGTATCTTTCATTAGATGATAAAGTGAAAAATAAAATTACTACAACTCCTTTTTCCTCTCTTCATCAGAGTTCAAATATTTATGGTTTTAGGTTAGATATATGGTATAATGAACTTAAAATTTTCTTGTCTATGAAATCAGGTATCCAGAACTGTTCTCTGATGAGTAATGCTTAATGTGTTACATGTCTACCTTTAAAATTACCTGAAAACATTCCTGACTAAGAGATTCCCTCAATGGCTACTTCAGTTGCAATCAGTAGCTGCCCCAACATCCAGTAATCTTATGAAAATCTGAAACAGGGACTATTCAAACTGATCACCTGGAACATTTTCAGTACAAACTTTACTGAGCAAGTTGGATGTTTCTTCTTCATCCACACTGATCAGTGTTGACGCTCACTCAGGCCTCATCCTCTTGTTGGTAGCTGAGTCTGAGTGGACCCTGCATCCCATTGACCATCTCCTCTGGATCTGACTGCACTTAGGTTCTCTTTTCATAGTGATAAAAAAAAAAAAAAATGTGGTCCTCATTTAATTACTCCAGGCTCTGAAAACAAAAGTATTTTAGAATCATGTAAAAATGATGCTTCTTATTCACTCTTTTAAAGGCTGCTGATTACAAGACTGGCAAATAGTGATTGTCTTGATACATGAACTCAATTCAGATTGTTTATTTGCTTGATCTTTAAAAATCAATCTTGGAAGTTCTACAACATGGAGCATCCAAAGATGTCTTCTGTTTTAAACCTAAAAAGTTTAAAATATGAGCCTACAGTGTAAGAATTACATATTTTTTTTAAAGATTTATTTATTTATGCATACAAGCACTGGGGTACAGGCCAGAGGTGTGGGGGGGTGGTGAGAGGATTCACCAGACAGAGCGGGGAGCAGAACAGGCAGATCAATGGAAGTACACTGCTGAGGGGAGCAGCGGGCACAGCAGGAGAGGTCTGCTGCGCCATGTGGGTCCCCCGCCTGGTGGGCAGCAGGGATCGAACTCGTGCTGCAGTGGCTGCGGTTTGTTTCATAGTGCGTTGCTTAACACACTGCGCCACCAGGGAGGCCCAAGAATTACATATTTTAATGAATCTTCTTCTGCAATTTGTATTTAGTAATGGAAAACTATATAAAACTATCAATATTTTAATCCTTAGATTTGAGTGTGATAGAGGAATTGCTACCTATTTATTGTATGGATTATGAAATACATTAAGCACTTTTTTAATAGGTATAACAATCCCTAGTATGGTATAGCATATATTTAGTACAGGTGGTTTAGGTAAGCCAGTGTAACAGTTCCTTTGCATTTTTAAAAAATTTTTTTTATTAATTATATTTGACATCATTTGTATTCCCCATCTCTTCATTTCCTTGTTATAAAAGCAATTATGGAATACCTGACATATCCTTGTAGTCTCACTGTGAAATACTGACTGACTTGCATATAATCTTACACTTAATATGTTTGATCTATTTTGGATGTGACAGTTATGTTTTATGCTCCTATAAAATGGAAGGTCGTTTTAAAAAGAAGAATTATTTGCTCTGAGAAAGAACAGACAAAAAGGGTTTACAGGGCCTTCTTCTTTCTTTTTCTGAGTGGGACTGAAACAGAAGCTGTCTGAGTGAGTGCTGTTCATATTATGTGCCACCATTAATCTGCTTGCTCTCAAACTCAGGTGTGTGCATGCATTTATCCTTTGAACATAACAGCCAATGTCATCTAGTTGAGTGCTGCTTTTCACAGAACACAGAGATAAAACTACTGTCTCAATTACTGGTTTCCTAGACAAAAGCATAAACACACACCATAAATACTTAGAATTGACCTTCACGAAAAGCATCTATGAACTAATGCCTCACATAGATGTTCTGAATTTAAAATTTAGGTGGTTTGTGGAACAGAAAAATATTAGACTGGTTAAAAAGCAGAACATCGTTTATCAATTCATTATATAATTATTTTTCTTTCCCATCCTAAGAATGAATAATTTAGTATTATTTCCTTCTTACATCATTAATTTTTGTGCAGTATTTGATTTCTCCCCTCAGGTGTAGTCCCCATAGTTCTCCCACCACCATAACACATTCTTATTTCAACTGCTACTCTGTGATAGGATTTCGAGGCTATCTAGTTTAATTTTCACAAATGGTGAGATCTCTCTCACCAGGAATGAAACATTAAGCAGATCACGAAATATTTTCTACATGTTTTGAGACAAAACCATAAGAGAAATTCTGTTGTTGTAGTAAGGGTAACAGACACCTTCTAGCTGACCTCTGATATTTTAATGGAGAAGAATTATGATTTGGAATACATTGAGTTGTCAGCTGTAGATTTGACTTGTGCTTGCGATGTCACAGCAAATTATTTTCAAACAGAGTAAATTACTAAGAACAACTAAAAGTTTAAAAGGATTTAATATCATGCAGTGTCAGGGAAAAAAGAACATGCTTAATGGCACAATAATTAATGATGAATTCAAATTGAATTCTATGAGCATCTACAAATGCATTGGGGAGTTGGTTTTAATCTTTGCAACAACAGTGAATAAAATAAATTAATGATAGGTCACAGAAAATGCTGTCAAATGTGTTATTCCATCTTATAGAAAAGCAACCACTTATGAAAAAATTTCTCTGCAGGCAAAGTGAAACTCAATTGACAGCAAAAAAGGGAAAAAGGAAAGCAGAGTCAGAAGTTTTATGGAAGCTTTACCCAGAACTCTAAATAGAAAATCTTTTCTTCTACATTTTGACCCCAAGGAACCTACTGAATCCCTATTTTTAATGTCCGAAGTTCTCTAATGGAAGATGCTGGAAAAAGATAGAAATTTAGACAGTAAGTCCTTTCTTTAGGAAAGAATACAGGGCAAACAATACAAGCCACACAGGGTAAACAGAAAACCACCATAAAGGTAAACCTCTGTCTTCACGTATAGCTGTATTTGAGTCCCACTGTGAGACTATCTGGCCATTGGGCCCTCTTTTAGGCCAGACACCAAATTCATCTCATTAACTCCAGAAGGCCTAACTTCTTTCATATCATCCTATTGATTCTTAAAATTTGTTAAAAACTAGCAAGCTCTCTCTCCTGTATCTGCTCAGATTCCTGGATTATAACTTGTCATTCTGTTCTCTTTTCTCCTCTTTCATTGTGCTTTCTCCCAAAACTCTTCCCTGTCACTAAAATTCCTCCCTACAGATTCCTTATTATTATGTAACCTGTGCCTCTGGCCAGGTGTCTTTATCCCACTGTGTGTAATTATATCTGATAGGAGCTTCCTGTCCTCCTCTGTTTCTCTAACTTCTTAAACAAATTCTTCAGGTCATGTGGTGTTAACTCTAATTACATAAGAGTGTATCTGGGAATGAGAAACAACTAATATGAAAATAAATGTTTGTGGGAAAGATGTGCAAATTCACTTGGAAATGTCAGGCAAATGTCAGTTTATCTTCCTAAACTAAAATGCAAACATATCTCATCTTCATTTCACCTCAACCATTTTCTAAAACTTGGTGAAATTATTGGCATGTTAATGAATCTTCTAGCAGTTCATTCCCCACCTACCATGAAGTAATCTAGGCCATTAAATCTTTCAGTTGGGCCTCCCTGGTGGCGCAGTAGGTTAAGCAACGCACTATGAAGCAAACCGCAGCCACTATAGCACAAGTTCGATCCCTGCCACTGGCCAGGGAGGGAACCCACATGGCATAGCAGACCTCTCCTGCCTTGCCCACTGCTCCTCTCAGCAGTGTACTTCTGTTGATCTGCCTGTTCTGCTCCCTGCTCTCTGTGGTGAATCCTCTCACCTCCCCACACCTCTGGCCTGTACCCCAGTGCTTGTATGCATAAATAAATCTTTAAAAAAAAAAATCTTTCAGTAAATGTAAGTTGTTTAAACAGGTTAAAATATGGTGAATTACAGACTTTTCTTGTACTATACAAATTACATGGAGATAAAGGTATAATGGGCCATTTAGATAATCCCTGAATGGTTCCATTGTGAATTAGGATAACAATGACCTTTGAACTTTGTAATGGAAAGGAATTTACATTCAACCATTGTCTTTCAGAGTTTGAATTTATAAATTCATATATCTAACATTTTGTAAAAAGTGAAGATAAGAAAAGACTGAACAAAGTAGAAAATGTATATTCAATCATAAAGAAATATTTACCCCTAGTAAGTTATGTTTTCTTTTCTGTAATAAAAGTATATAGTTTGGGGAGCTTTCTCAACTTTAACTCACCACATAAAATTGGAGAATATAATGGAAACTGATTATTCCTGGAATGTATAGCAGGATATTACTTACTAAAGTTTTCCTAGGAAAACTCATTTATGTAAGCCTAAACCCAGAATCAGATATTTCTAGTGACTATGAATATATGCATTATTTTCCATGTAAGACATTTTAGAAGGTGTTCATACATAAAATGTCCTGTCCTTAACACATAAGCCTCCAGGGTATTCATGACAATTCATGCAAAGTCAGGATTATGCAAAAAAAAAAAAAAAGTGTACCCTTGCATACTAAAAATAGAAAACACAGTCTCAACCCAAGTTCTTGCTTACTTATTAAGACAGTCAGACTTCAGCAATGAATAGCTTTCCTTTAAGAAACTCAATATGCTTATTAAGCATCTGCACCTCATTTCCCTGAAGGAAAGTCTATCTTTCTAGTCTACTTCTCCCTCTTCACTTCAAGTTCTTCACTTCCCTTAATTACTTTTCCTCTTTTTCCTGGGAATGTGCTGATTTTGCATTTTCCTGGGAATGTGCTGATTTTGCATTTCCTCAGACCATGTGGAGTGTTTCATCTTTAAAGGACCTGCTTATATTTTCCCTCTTCCATGTGACTTTGCCAGATCACCCCCAAACTCCCTCCTGTAGTTGCATGTATTTGCTGTTTTGATCTACATCACTTATTTGGCCTTTACCATTAATGCTTAAGTATTGTTAGGATGTTTTATTTTTTGTTTTTGCAACATTTCTTCTCTCCATTATATGGTAAACTTAGTGAAGTGAACAAAGGCCCAGATTTTTTATTTTATTGAGATATAATTGACATACAATATTGTGTAAGTTAAAGATGTATTTATTATGTGTTGATCTGATACATTTATATATTGCAGTATTATTACTTCCACAATGTTGGTTAACATTGATGATGTTACATATTTATCAAATCCTGTTTTTTTAATATTTTATTAAATATTATTTAATAGATATAAAAATACATCTTCTATTGTAGTTCCTTGTATATTATGTATAACACCTGAGCAGATGTTAGTTTTTTGAGTGACAAAAGGAATTGAAGATTTCACACAAAAATCCAGGTTCTTTGAATGCAGCTTGTAGTCTATTTAGACTGAGAGTTGGGTATTTATTTGTTAAAGCACAGTGCTACTCAAAGTGTGCCCTACAGATCCCTGTGGAACACAAATTGTTGACTAGTGGTCTCACTCAGATAAGCATTGCATGAAAATGTAAATAAGCCACATCACTAAGCAAATTGCAATGCTTGGAGAACACTTTGAATAGAAATTTTGCTATTGTAGTGTGGATAACAAGACACCTTCTAGTTAACAATTCTGATATGTTAATGGGAAAATTAATTGTGATTCATTTTATTTACTTTATGGCAAAAGCTTTTTATCCCCTTTTAGACCTGTAACAAATGGTTTAGACCTGCTACTTAAATGGCATTGATCCTCCCTGAAGATTTAGAGTGCAAACATATCACATATATAATGTGTAATGACACATACAAACTTTACTTTCTTGGATGTGTTATTTTGGTAAGCCTTGGTTTCTTCATCTATAAAAAGAGGATATCCATATTTTCTTCATATAATCATCATAAGGATTAAAACTTTTTAAATCCAAGAAAAGCTTTTAATCCAGGATCTGGTACATATTAACATTAAGTGAATAGTACATATGATCACTATTTTGACTATATCTTTTTTTTTTAAGATTTATTTATGCACACAAGAGCTGGGGTACAGGTCAGAGTCACAAAAGGTGAGAGGATTCTCCAGAGACAAAGTGGGGAGCAGAACAGGCAGATCCATTGAAATACACTGCTAAGGAGAGCAGTGGGCGAGGCAGGAGAGTTCTGCTTGCCATGTGGGTTCCCTCCCTGGGCGGGAATCAAATTCACACTGTTGTGTCACGTGGATGCTTCACATTGCTGCACTCAACCCACAGCACCACCAGGAAGGCCCCTATTTTGACTATATCTTATGTACCATATGCCATGCTAAAATGTATTAGTTAATTATAAAATTTTAGTACATCTATTTATATTTACACTTAATTATAAACATAATTTAAAAAAGATTATTTAGCCTACTGGGGAAAAAATTTGAGAAATCTATGAGTAAGTTGCTCATGGCAAGATAACAATCTTTGGAAGATATGAGCAGCTTCTATCAAGACTTAAAGGTGCCTTTTAAAAAAAAAAGGGAAACCCTGCCAAATGTGACAAAGTAAGTCAGTCACAGATGGACAAGGACTTCATGATTCCACTTATAGGAGGTGTCTAAAATGGCCAAATTCATAGAATCAGAGAGCAGAATGGCAGATGGGGAGGTGGGGTGGGAAATTACTTTTCAATGAGCATCAATTTTCAGTTGTGCAAGATGATTAAGTTCTAGAGATCTGCTGTACAACCCTGTCTATACTTACAAACATCACATCATTCATACACTTAAGTTTTTCTTAGAAGATTAGATTCCATGTTGTGTTCTTAACACATTAAAAGTGCATACAACTTTACAGGCACTTTTGTACAGTACCTTATGGTTAATACAAGTGAAACTATATTATGCATTATAGAAATTATAACATTAATTTCAAAATGATTAAAGTAACATATGCTCAATATATGTGTGTCTGAAATTGCTAAGTGATCACCCTGTCTCAGTTTTTTGGTATGTAGAGATCAAACACATTATTCACAAAGCAGACATCACATAAAGCCATTCAATTTGACCAGGCTAGTTATTATGTAAGATGTAGAAATTCATCCTTCAAGTATTTATAGAGCATTTATAATGCTCTCGGACCTGGGAAATCAATATTGAATATAAAAGTTGTAAACCACTACCCTCATGAAATCACACTGTGGTTACATTTGTACCTGAAATGATTTATTGTTATACATTGGTCATTGTAGCAGAATGTATTAATTAATTATAAAATTGTGCTTGAAATCGTTAGTGTCCAGAAAGTTTAGTTCTGAATGAGTTGAAGTTTGAGCCACGCCTTTGTGTTTCCTCCTGATAAGCTTTAGGCCTAGATGAAGGGTTCTCTTCCTCAGCTGGAGAAGCTAAATCACAGAAAGTCATTGTTGGGGTGAGTGAAAGGCTACAGACTCTACAGAGGCTCATATCCCTGCCATCTCTGCCTCAACTGCTCAACCCAAAGTGAAACAGCCTCTGCCCCCTCCAATCAAATGTCTTTTTTCCCTTAAATGAAGTGTAAAGAAAGTATATCTCCTATGACCATTTCTTGACTATATTGTCCCTCTTAAATGTATACATATTTACCTGAAGGTATAATTTAGATACTTAGGTTCCATTAAATTTCATGAAGCAGTAATTAGCTATTTATGATTATGAACATTCTAAAGATTCTGCGTTGCCTCACAAAGCAGTGAATTGGTTGTATGCAAACCAATAGGTGAGGTCAGACAAGTTATTATATTAAAATACTGATTTTGGGGCCTCCATGGTGGCACAGCAGGTTGAGCGCAGCACTGTGAAGCATCTTCGGCACAGCAGCGCAAGTTCGATCCCTGCTGCTAGTCAGGGAAGGGACCCACATGGCACAGCAGACCTCTCCTGCCTTGCCCACTGCTCCCCTCAGCAGTGTATTTCAATCGATATGCCTGTCCTGCTCCCTCTCTGTCTCTGGTGAATCCTCTCACCTCCCGCAACTCTGGCCAGTATCCCAGCTCTTATATGAATAAATAAATCTTTTTTAAAAAAAGATTTATAAAAAATAATAATAAAATATTGATTTTTATTGCTAAAAACAGCATTTATTTTCATAGTCAATGAAATATCTTGGATTTTTAAATCTATTCACATGAACTTATTAGGAGATAATATCTGGGGATACGTCCTTTTAGCTCAACTTTACTATTTGGAAAATTGATATATATGTATATACATATGGTATTTCTCCTTTTATTCATACTATATTATATTCTGGAATTATTGAGTAGTTTACAAGTCAACTATGAATCAAATACTAGGATTTAAGAATCTTTTAATGTGCCTATGTGGTTTCTATTTTTAATATTTTACAATACAGTTTTTAAATATATATGTCAATTTTCTG
Source organism: Galemys pyrenaicus (assembly GCA_019455555.1). Taxonomy (NCBI): domain Eukaryota; kingdom Metazoa; phylum Chordata; class Mammalia; order Eulipotyphla; family Talpidae; genus Galemys; species Galemys pyrenaicus. Next base: position 1,619,709 of record JAGFMF010012090.1, on the reverse strand, counting down.
TGTTTTTCCTTTTTAGTGGAAGATTTTTGATGAGTAAATATCATCTTTGCTACTTTTCTTTTATATTCTTATTGGTGCATATGCCATACATTCACAGTTAGTCTCCTCAAAGATTACACATATGTATCTGTGGCTTACAGTCAAAAGTATGGCAAAGTTAGTATTAGTGGATATCTTTGGTGACAGTTCAGTGAAACAAAATAAGTAGAATATTGTCAGATAGGGTATTACAGTAATAATGAATTTTCACGTAATGATATTTACTTTAAGAATTATGTGATGCCAGATTAAATGTCATAAGTAAGACAGCAGGGAGATAATAAAGAGTGAAAGTATCTGCTTTTTCATTAGCAATTAAATAAAATAAAATTTAATGAGGTTTCTTGTCAGAAATTGTAAGCCACAGGCACTAAGACTAGAGTAAAGGAAGCAGCTGATTAGAATTTTTAAGTGTCTACTTATTGGTCCTTCTCCTACACTGCAAATTGTTAACAACTCACATCCACTAAAATTTAAATTTCTTTATTACTAAACAAAAACATAAAGAGGGAGTTATTTACAATCCCAATCAAGGACCCAGACACTAGAGATACACTCTAATCTCAAATGTCAGGCCCAGATTGGAGCCTGAGGTAACCTCACACATTTGAGAAGCTCTGCAAAGGTGTGTGTTCCATCATCATTCTAGAAACAGGTTATTCCTTGGATCTTGACACATATAAAGATAGCTACCATCTGATGTGCTTAAGCATAAACAGGAGCAGAGTGAGTAGACCACTAGATAATGAGTGACTGAAGGCCATTTGGCAGAAGGAATAAGATCATGAATCTTCTGGAGGTCTCTTAGGAAAAGCACAGAACATTGTATAAGATTCTAATTTTGAGACCTAGAATTTGACCACTGCAGATGTTGGCATCTTAAAATTCACAGTGCATCACTGCAGTCTACCATAAATTAAGACCGATTTTAGTCTTCAGTTTTCAGCCTAGCTGGCATACTGGATTTAAACCCAATCTCCCCTTGGCTGTATGTCCTATTTTTCTCACCAATGGAAAATATAGAGAGAAACTTGGGAACTAAGTTGGATTGCTGCAGGAGGGGGGCAGCAAATGTGGGAGATCAGTAAAAGACAATCAAAGAAGAAAATAGGGCCTCCCTGGTGGCGCAGGAGGTTGAGCAGCATTCACAGCACGCCAGTTCTATCCCCCGCAGGGAGGGGGCCCATGTGGCGCAGCAGACCTCTCCTGCCTTGTCCCTGCTCCCCTCAGCAGTGTGTTTCAGTTGATCTGCCTGTTGTGCTCTCCACTCTGTCTCTGGTGAATCCTCTCACCTCCCTCAATCTGGCCTGTACCCAGCTCTGTATACATAAATAAATCTTTAAAAAAAAAAAAAAAGAAGAAAATAGAAGATATAGTCAAATTCAGAGTGACCTATACATATTTTTTAACAAGATTATTTACAAAGATGTGGCAGAGATAATGCTGCACCTGGAAGCTAGTAAAGATAATACTTACCTGTCCTAAATGAGAGAAGGGAGCATAGTTTCCCAGAACACAGAATGAGAGAATGTTGTAGCAAGTTTCTAGGGAGAAATACCATCGTATTAGGGAAAGCAACAAGGCAAAGCATTCAGTATAAGTGCGTAAGCTCATCCCCAGCTCTCTCTGACCTTTTGTCTGGACTCCTTATGGACCAAACTAAATGGGGCCAGAAACAAAGGAATCTCTTATTATAGTTCATGCAGCTCAACCACCTGGGAAAGAAAACAGAAGACATCTGGAGAGGCAAATGAAGATATTTGGTACATACACATATCTTAATTTGATAAGAACTCATTATTCATAATTTGCAGATGAATAAATGGAGTCCTAGAGAGATAACACACCGAGCTCAAGGTCAGGTGATTTTTTTTTTAAGATTTATTTATTTATGCATACAAAAACTGAGGTGCAGGCAGCAGTGTGGGGGTGGTGGTAAGGAGATTCACCAAGAATGGGAGCAGATCAAGAAGACCTACTGAAATACACTGCTGAAGGGAGTAGTGAGTGAGGCAGGAAACATCTGTTGTGTCCTATGGGTCAGCTCCCTGACCAGCCAGGGATCGAACTCGTGCTGCAGTGGCTGGCAATAGCTTGGTAATGCTGTGTCTTTAACCCCTGTGCCACCAGGGAGGCCCCAAGGTCAGATGATTATTAAGTGAGGGACTCACAAAATGTCCACCTCTATCCAGAGCCTGTGCTCAAAACTATTAGTGAACTAGCAATATCTTATCATTCAGAAACAGTTTTTATAATTATCGCTACTTTACCTCGCTGTTAAAATAATGTATGTAAGGAAATGTTGGTTGCAGAAAAGAATAGCTAACAAGTCATTGGCACAACACAGATCTTTAAAAACATTTGTTTTAATTTTTAACCAGATGAGGTAGGAAAAGAAAGTGATCATTACAGACTATTTTAGGAAAAGTCCTTGGAAATTTTCATTCTTTTATTTTATTTTATTATTATTATTTTTTTTTTGGTAAACATTTCTTATCACATGTGCTCCCACATTTGACAAAGCATGTAGATGCAGGTGAAGAATCATTTTTCTTACTAGTCAAGTGCCTTAAACTTCAGGTGTTAAAATTAAATACACTGGAGCCTCCCTGGTGGCGCAGTGGGTTAAGCAACGCACTATGAAGCATACCGCAGCCACTGAAGCACAAGTTCGATCCCCGCCGCTGCCGGCCAGGGAGGGGACCGACCCACATGGAGCAGCAGACCTCTCCTGCCTCGCCGGCTGCTCCCCTCAGCAGTGTGTTTCGGTCGATCTGTCTGTTCTGCTCCCCAGTCTTTCTGTGGTGAATCCTCTCACCTCCCGTGACTCTGGCCTGTACCCCAGTTCTTGTATGCATAAATAAATAAATCTTTAAAAATAAATAAATAAAATTAAATGCACTGGATACCATATAAACAAAATGGCAGCAAAGGTGACATGATCAGCCTAAAGGTAAAACATGTAGCTTAATTCATACAGAAGTCTTTCTGCAGATAAACCAGAGATCTGAGGCGTATTGCAGCAGGGGAAGGGTAAGGTGAGATTTCAGAACAGGGGAGGGGAGAGCACAGTGGAGTATGGCACTGGTTTGCAAGTGCTGTGGTGTTGGGAAAATTATGAGGACTATGCCTGAGGGGAGAAATCAAATATTGAACAAAAATGAACAACAATTTAGGAAAAAATATTAATATAAAAATAAATACATAAAAATCAAAAGTCCTTCTTTCAAGATGACTCAAAACTGGCCAAGACACTACATCTATAATGTATTATATTGCAGCATATTTTCTTTTTTTTAAATTACATTTTATTTTAAAATTTTAAAAAGTATTGATTATACATTTATATAGTCACTTATTATATAACACATATGTGTGTGTGTGTGTGTCTACATATGTATGTTTGTAGGTATATTGGGAGGTGCTGTTGTATTCTGCTTCGATCAGTTCCTGTAGTTGCCTGAAATACTAGCAACTATCTAAGTTTTTAATTCTTCAATATCACAGTTTTCTTTGTGTCATGAAGGAAAAAAATTAGAGTGAAAACCATGGGGTGCCTTTCAGTGCTATTCCAAAAACTAATGAGTCTCTCAAAGAGTGGAAACAATGTAAACTTCAAGATCAAGAGACAACAAACAATTGGCACACATATTTTTCTTTACAGGCAAAAATTGAGACAATTAATAAAAAATGCATTTGAAAAAAATAAGTTCAACACAGGTAAAATCTAACTACAAACAGTAAAACTAAGGAAAGGTTAATGCATGATTTTTATTTTTAGACACAGTTATGGAGAATGGGTCCATCTGCAGTTTGCCTCACCAGTGCCCAGCTGTTCCAGTCATCCCAGTAAGGATCTGGACATAATGAGAAGAGAGGCCATCTTGAAGAGGCCAGTCCAGTAAAACCTTCAGCTGACTTCAGCCCCGCCCACCATCTGCCTGCAACTACATGAAAGATTGCAAGTAAAAATTATCCAAATTATCAGTTGTCTAGCACAGTCAGTGGGCAGAACCATGAAATAATAGTAAATATTTTTAAACCACCAGATTGGAAGCAGTTTGTTAAACAAAACAGATATATTTAACACTATGCACACACTACCCTAAGCACATACTATTCTTAAAAGAATGTGCATTGCTTTCAATCCCATAAAATTATTCTTCTTCAAATCCATGAAAGATAGAGTTTGTTGGAATGCCTCTTGAACAGATTTCTATTTCTCCACCCAACATTCAGACAACTTGAAAGATAGCATATTAGTCATTACATAGATTCAGTCAGTACCCTCAACATCAAATACCTCTAGCAGCTACTGACAGATTATTAACTGACCCAACAGATGACTCAAATGAATTTTTAAAATGAGGCAAAAAGTCAGTCTGTAATTTCCTTCTAATATGTATGATGATAAGGCAAGTGAAGATGCTGCCATTAGCAAAATCACAAGGAACCTCCAGAACCTCAGCTAAGAAGTTTTGGCATATAATTTTATCCCATCAAACCTGGTATAAAAATTAACCAGAATCTGCTGAACATATTCACCTTTACTAAACAGAAGTTGTTTGGGAAAGAGATTCAGGTAATAATCCTTTCTCCTAGTTGCTAACAGTGAAGCCCTTTAGACTGATAAATTGTATTTCCCCATGAACATCGAGATCACTGAGCAGATGGAAAATTTGAATTACAACAAAACTATAGCTGCTCAGCACAAATGAATTAGAATATTGTTAACCTCATTTCTAAGAAAACCTCTCTGTAAAATCTTCCAAAAGATCTTACTTCTGTTACTACTTTCTTTGTGGTTTGGTTCTGGGTTTGGGGAGTAGGAGGGTAACCCTTAAATGTCCCCCAAGGATGGTGTCACATCGCTATTTAAGGAACTGTGAAACATTAATGCCACACAGAAAAAGCTGAGTAAAAAGTACCCAGTTAATTCTTTTAACTGGAGAGTTGTTAGTTATTAGTATTCAACATCACTAATCTCTGTCACCTCCTTAAGGACTTGGTTTTAGGAAAGGCGTGCAAAAATAACTAATATGGATTTCTTGACCATAGTAGGGGTTCTCTTTTTATATGAAACCATTAATTTGTGAAATTACAGGGATATGTGGGGTCTGTTATATTTAGTAGGCTATTATCTGCCATGTAGGTTAGCATGGGTTTTTGAGTAATAAACTAACATTTCCAAACAATGTGAGATTTAACTAGAGAAAATGAATGCATTTCAACTGACTTGAATGTTACACTAGGATTGTAGTGCTGACTTATTTCACTGTATAGTAGCCTGTAAGAGTACAACATAGAAAAAATTTGCAATTTTTATATCAACAAATTTAGAATATTTCTGCTTTGTTTTCAACCAAGAGACCTGAAGATTGAAGCATCATATGATATTAATTTTCTGCTGAAAATTCAGAATCTCACACAGAAATAATCAGTTAAAACACTTAGAAACAACATAGGCCAGCCAATTAGACTCACTAGAATCCACTCCCTTTATTTGGTATAAATATATTGGTATATTTTTCTGTTGGTCTTTTTTATTCACGTATACTTTACAAAATTTGAAATCTGTTTACTAAATTGTAGCTTTAAGTATGTATTTGAGAATTTAACACATCAAACAAATGTGACACCTAAAACAGTTTTGTTTAAGTGGTTATTTCAATCAGCTAGTCATTTTTTTTAAAAGTAAAATTGACCAGCTACCCAATAGACTTCAGAAGAATCAAGTGTTTTATTGCAAAACTATGAAATTTAACAGAACTAGAGGAAAGTATGGGAAAGATTGATAAACTTCACTACATGAAAACTTGAGAAGTTTTTGATGATGAAACAAAAAGACAAGTTAAAATTAAGTGACATATTGAAAAGTCTGCAATCAATATGACAGTCAAAAGATCAGTTTTGTTAGTATTTAAGTATCCTTAGTAATATATAAAAAAAATTTCAACAGCCCAATTTTTAACATGGGAAGAGAATATGCACAAACCATTCACACACATGCACATGTGCATGCATACACACACACATGAAAATACATACAATTAAAGACATGTATGTTAAAATACCATTTTGTAAGATGTTGTTTGAAGCTGTCTCACAAAGATTTAAAAGTTTCCTTATGCACACTACTGTGGAGGTATGAATAAATAACCACCTGTGTTGTTGGTTAGAATATAACTGCTACAGATGCCTTGGAAGCTTTGTTATTATGAAAATTGTAAGTGCAGTCAATTCTCATTATGGTGGTTATAGTCTATAAAGTTGCCAAAACACTGAAATTAGCAAATACTGAATCATTTCTCCTAGGAAAAATACAGAAGTAGGTTTACACAAGTCTCTAGTCACATTTTCATCAAGTGATCAATGTATAATCTTGTTTTATACGTGCTTCTCATTAAAGATGTTTTATTTGCTATATATATAGCTGATTAATCAGCACCAAACTCATGGCCAAGAGCACTATAACTCATGCTTGGATGAAGCATAATACACCTACTTCCTCCTTTAGGTACAGCAAAGCCTTCTTGTGCTTAAGAACAATTGACAGCACTTCAGCACTATGCTTGAGAGACATTTTAAACAAATGTTTAAGAAAAATTACCAACAAAAATAAGAAAAATGTGGCATGAAATAAACCTCAAAAAGAACATTTAATTCCTTCATGAGAACTGAAACAAGAAGGCAGAGCATCAACTTGTTCAACCTCAGCTGGGAACATGCATGCCAGACAGTTCAGATTTTTTTGCAGCTCTGGAGATGTCCATAAATGACTATGAGAACACAAGTATTGATTTTAAGAATTGCAAGTAAATTGTAGCAAGTAAATCACAAATACCAATTCTGCTAATAAAGAGAATCAATTATATATGTGTTCTTTAAATCAGCAACTTCAACTATATAAATATATCCTACAGATATGTTTACATGTATGCATAAACTGATTTTGTAAGGCTAATTATAGTAATATTTGTAATAAAAAATTAAACAATGTAAAAATACAACGATTACATAAATTATGACTCATACAAGGGAATAAAATACTGTGCTGTCCTATTATGTATATATTAAGTTCTTTTTATTTAAAAAAAATAGTTTTCTCAACCCAAATGCCCAAAAGTAGATGACTGGATCAAGAAGATGTAGTACCTATACACAATGGAACACTATTCATCAATCAAAAATGATAAACTGGGGCCATTTATAGAAACATGGATGGAACTAGAAGTTCAGTGAAACAAGTCAGAAGGCAAGAGAAAAATATCCGATGGCTTCACTATTAGGAGGAATGTGAAAGAGCAACAACTACAACAACAACAAAAAAAGAAGAAAACAAACAAAAAAAAAAAAAAACCAAGAGAAAGCTCAAGGAAATGGGCAATTACAACCAAAACCAAACAAACAAACAAAAAAACTCAACAAGATCAAAAGGTCAAAGATAAACCAAAGGGATCATGGGGCAGGGAGTGGGGGGAGAGAAGGGAGGGCAAAGCCGGGAATGAGGACATAAAGAACACAAGGGACTGAGGTGATGGTGCACAGGTGAAATGGTGGTGGGAACTACAAATGTTGTCAAATACAATTAAATAAATCTAATAAAAAAATAAAATGAAAAAAAATGGTTTTCTTTGTTTATGTATCCATAAATTCAGGGTGTATTTCCGATAAACACCCATAGTAATAGACATGGTTTTAAGGCTAAGCAGAGTAGAAGTGAAAGTCTGGGATGGGGGTCTCACTTTCTTATTGCAAATGCTTATGTACTGTTTAGATATAAAATAATAATCTAATAGGAATCCAATAATCTAATCTGAATTTTTTGACATGGCATCTTCATAGTGCAACAGTTTCACCTTATCTGTGGCAGAAAAGGCCAAGAAATGAATTTTCCAAAGACTGAAAATCGGCAAGAATGAGACAAAGCAGCAAAGCTGACTAAGCAGGAAATAGAAAAGAGAAATCAAGTGTTTGCAGAAGCCAAGTGAACAATGTATATCAAAAAGGAGGCATAATCAACTACGTTGGGTGCTGCTGCTATGCAAGTTAGATAAAGAGTGAAAAATAATCGCTGAATTTTGCAATGTAGAAGTGATTGATGCCCTTATCAAGAGTGGTTTCCCTGGAGTGATAGGAACAAGAAAAACCCCAGATAGTAGTAGTGCTAGCCAGGTAGTATGTGATCTAGCTCCAAATCCCATTTCATCACTATTTTCCAGATCACTCCTATTGCCAGTCATCACCTGTTAAGTTCTCTGAAAGTAGATGTTGATATGGAATTTGGGGTGGAAGGAATTATGGATGGTAGAATTATGAAAGTCGATAACCCTTTTAGTTTGCCAATAAAAGCAAAGAAATAGGGTGGTAATTGGCTGGAAAAATGAAATTAAGAGGTTTATTTTTTCAAATGGAAGAAACCATGTTTCTAAACTGATGAGAATGATCCACAAAGAGAAATATAAAAGTCAGGTTGCAGTGATATCTGGTAAAATTGAATGAATTAAGACCAGTGAAATGATAAACAATTCCAAATCTTAATATAATTTTAGTGCGTAACTTTTGCACCCTCCTCTTTTGTAACCAAAATAACATATATGTGACCAAAAAGGCACTCTGACTTTTACCTCACTTTCAAGTGTGTATTATTTACACTCAGATGTCCCATTTCTTTTGTAGAGCATCACTAGTTCTTAACAACAATCATACAATCCTTTTTCCCCTATGTTTATAATTTTCCATGATTTTCACATCCTTGATACATTTCATCTGCAAGTACATTAATTCCCTGCTTATGCACCCTCCAATTCACCATTGGTAAGTTTTAACAAGTGTCAGAGGTTGTCTGTGTTCCATGTACCTCCAGTTATGAGGTCCCCTTTGCTAGCCAGGTAGTATGTGATCTAGCTCCAAATCCCATTTCATCACTGTTTTTCAGATCACTCCTATTGCCAGTCATCACCTGTTAAGTTCTCTGAAAGTAGATGTTGATATGGAATTTGGGGTGCAGGATGTTTAGTGTAGATAAACACCTGTGAAGGGAAGATTAAGAAAGCAGATTGGGCAAAAGCTGTCAACTGTTCTACATTGTCAACATTGCAAAGAGCTCTGTAGTAAATATTACCTGTTAGAATGTTCCTACCCACTGGAGTAAAACAGTGAAACTTTTATGCCCCCACCTCACTCAGTCACCAGTTGACACAGACTACCCCAGAAAAATTGTGACTCTGGACAAAATTGTTCTCTATAATTCAAGCAAAACCTGAAGAAGCTGATGCAGGAGGTATCTTCTGACTATATGCCCCAGGTGGGCAGTAAATCCTGCCTTGAAGGGAAATCAGGGCAGTGTAATAACTGTGTCCATCACAAGTACTAACTTTTTTAATTCACTAAAAAAAGGAAAGAACCTGAGACAAATGCTAAAGTGCCCTAGATGCATGACAACAGAGTTAGATTATGACTGTTCTAGATCCCCTATTCTGTCGCTCACCAGGCATCTGCTCTTATATAGCCATGTTTCATATCCTTTTCCACCTTGTCAGTGTATGGTAGACAACCAATCCAAGTGCACACTGATCCACAAAGTGGCTAACAAAATTTAACATGGCCTGGGCAAAAATTAAGCTCAATTAATCAATTTCTGTTCTTCTAGAATTTTAACTTAGAAAGGAGAAGGGGAGTTAACAAAATGAAGCTAAAGTGAGATGGTCTAATGTAAGAATTGGACAAGAAAATCATAACAGACCATGGTCAAGCATAAATTATCTAAGAAACTAAACTATGAGTAAGGAAAGGTTTGGAGGTAGAGAAAAATTTTAGAGCAGAGGATTGACATGATGTTTGTTATCAGGAGAGAGAAGCAAATAAAGAGTAAATGACCCAAGTTAAGGTCAAAACATTCCATTACCTTGATTATAGACCCACCTTCCATTCCCAGTCTTTCAGAAGCCTCCCTGTTGTTCATTTCTAGAATACAAGTCTTCCACTGCAGCTTATATTGATTACCTCTTCAAAAAGGGTGCTACTAGTGCTCTACAAGCTTCTATTACAAGGTAATCTTACAAGATAAGACTCCTATCATCACATTGGCACTAAAACCAAAGATTCTACCCAGTGTCTTTGTTTTGATTTAGAATAAATCCACAGTATCTTGGGGAGGTTTTGTTTTGTTAACATTACCAATCCCTACTCTCCTTTCCCATTCCCTCTTCCTCCCAAATAACTCCCAACTATTTCACAAAGTCTTATTCAGTGATGATTCTCCCTGTTTCATGTTGCAGTTACTGACTGGTCCTCACTGAAGCATCTCCTGACTTTCAAGAATTCCAGCAATATTATGCTAGATCCCAAAACCAAGGGATTAAAGGATGGACTTTAAGACTCTACCATCTCTGATTCCCCCTCAACACCACTACCAAATCTACAATTCTGGGAAGTTCCGAGAATATGTATCTGACTGCTTGACCTCAAAATGTAAGTAAAGATTGCTTTTCTAGTAAAAGGACCCAGCTCTAGATTTCCCTACTTGAACTATTTTTCTCCTCAGTTCTTACAAACTAGCTTTCTCAACCATTTCTAGACTAAGGAGCCATCTACTGTTTTAAGATGAAACTGCAATAAATGATTACTTCTTAAACCTAAAACAGACACAATGAACTAAATGGTATAATCTCTTTCGCTTTTCCTTTTTCTTTCTCTGTCCCTGTTGGCTTGTTCTTGCCCTCTCTGTCTCCTTCCTCCTCCCTGACAAATTCAAGGCAGTATTTTTATTGTAGTATATTTATGTATATATGTTGAAAAAATGTTTCTAATTGCATTTATTGCATTTTTTATACCCAAGAGACATGCCCTGTTGGGAGTGAGAGGGAAGTATCTCTCTTCTAGGGAAATCTCTTTTAACTGAGGAATGTATTCTAAGCCCCTCTGTAGATATACTTTGAATTGTAGAAACACTTTCAACATAAAGATCAGCCACGTGGCCTGTGTAATGTTAATCACTAAGCATTGCACAAGCCCAGTAGTCAATTCTTTTTTTTTTTTAAGATTTATTTATTTATGCATACAAGAGCTGGGGTATAGTTCAGAGTTGCAGGAGGTGAAAGGATTCACCAGAGACAAAGTGGGGAGCAGAACAGGCAGATCTACTGAAATACACTGCTAGGGGAGCAGCGGACAAGGCAGGTGAGGTCTGCTGTGCCATGTGGGTCCCCTCCCTGGCCAGGTGTCATGCTGCTGTGCCGTGGATGCTTCACAGTGTAGCACTCAACCCACTATGCCACCAGAGAGGCTCCCCAGTAGTCAATTCTTTAAAAAAAGAACCTGTCTGCATATATAGGCAAAAGAGGCTAGTAGTCTTTAGACTACTAGAAAATGAAGGTTTACAATGATATATCCACTGCTCTAATGGTTCTTGGGTTATTCTTCTTCCATTTGAAAACCTATATGTGCAATAAGTGAAGAAATATTTTTCTAGAAACTCCAGATTAGCCTTGATGTACATTCTTGTTCAATAAGGTAGGAACTCCTTCTAGTATTAGTGTCTTATACCCACACTTGAGAAAATTACATGTGAAGTTAATAAATTTTTTAAGACATCCCATGTTCATTCCTGTTAGTGGATTAGAAAAAGTGACCAAAGAAGAGATGCACTGAGCTCTAATTAATCAACTGAATAAAAAGGGCTCGAGAATAGAGTTTGGAACATATAAGTAGCTAAAACCTTTGAGGTTTACTTACAATTATTCCAGAAAGTAGTTCCAGTTAAGGTGGAATAAACACATTCTGTCTCTCCCACTGAATGCAATTAAAAACCCTACTCAGATAATGCATGAGACTCTGGGGACTCTTAAAAAGTAAATGATAGTATACTGACTGGACAAGAAAACTAGAACTCAAAGTAAAAGTGAGTCAGTGGTGAGTTTTCAGCTGTTTCCTCCATTTTCTAGTCTCAAAATCAAAGGTATCCCTAAACTAAGAATGTGGCACTTAAGGTTGCACTAATGCAAACAACAAAAGCCCCCAAGGTAAGTCCCCTCATTCTGGTCAAAGAAATAGGAAAAGGAGATTATTTATTCTGTATATTAAAATGAATTCCCAGACATTGTTAGATTAAAAAAAACTCCAACAGAGTTAATATTTACCATTTACCATCTAATTGACCTTATTAAATGATTCATGAATCAAGCAGTATCCCAACTAGTAACTAGAAGGGCACTGCAAGAAAGTGTACAGAATGGAAGGTCTTTATAATAAGAAAAGAAAAACAAGACTATTTCAGACAAGGCTACCTTGGTTAGAGAAGACAGGGAGGTCTTTCAGATCAAAGAATCCCTAATTTATCTGGTTTAAAATTCCACTTTTAGGAGAGGCTAAAACTGCATTTAGGTTAAGTATCAAGACTTGGTAGGCCTGACATGAACGACTCCATTTTGGGCCTTTTAAAAAAAGGCTTCCCTGGTGGCATAAGGGTTAAAGTCTCAGCACGATCAAGGTGTAGCCACAGGGCACAGCAGACCTCTCCTTCTCTCCCTCTGCTCCCCTCAGCAGTGTATTTCAGTAAACCTGCCCTTTCTGCTCTCCACTCTGTCTCTATTGGATCCTCTCACACCCCCACACACTTCTGGCCTACTCTCCAGTTCTTATATGCATAAATAAATTTTTTAAAGTCTTAAATAAGTAAATAAAACAGTATTAAATGACTCCCGTGATAGGAAAATGTAAAGATACCATTTTTCCAGCTGTCTAGGCAGAATATATAAAGTCCTATATGGAGATATAAGAGGTAAGGCCTCTTTCATTCATTCAGCAAATCTTTAATGTGTATCTACTAAATGTAGTCTTTTTTAGAATCTACCAATAATAAGAATAATTTCTCTTTAAGTTAGACTGATTATTTTAGTTACAATTTCATAGCTTGACTTCAAGAGCAGAAATCAGTTGAAAGAGAGTTTGCTTTATCTTTATTTCATCTCCAAGAAAATGTTTAAAAAAATGCAAATGTTTGCTGACCTGCAGCAGATATGATTGCTTGCTCCTGGAATGGTGTAGATCTCCAATCCAGAAGAAAAGGAATCTTGAGAGTAATCATACAGTTTGCTTACAATATTAGCCAAACCAGCTTAAGTGTTTCAAAGAGACAAGGTGTTATGGCAATATTATTTTCTTCTCTAGAGCAGACGTAATGGGCCTATATTCTAACTCTATTGTAATATGTAGGAGAAGTTTAATGACTATGTTCATTCACAAATTTGTTATCTAATTTCAGGCACTAATGGGTAGAGCTCTTTTATTTTCCTGTTCTCTGGTAGATCAAAAGCAAGTCAGTTTAATGTTCAAGAAAAATGCTGAGGATGCTATAAGATTTACTCTTTTTCAGTGTTGTTTATCTTCTGAGAAAGGGACATACAAACCTTTACGTAATGAATTACAGTAATAGGTAAACTAAGACTACTGAACAGTAATCATAGTCTATTAATTTTTCCTGCTTCATGGGGAGAAAGGTAAAACTGTTACAATGTGAGTGATTAAAAATCTTTCCATACTTAAAAAGGATTTGATCAGAGCAGTCTTGTAACCAGGATAATCATAATTTATCATCATACTAATAGACTTTGAAAGTAAAGGAGGTTTATGCCACGAAAACAGAAATAAACTAGAGCTCTCCTGACCAAACTACAAGAGTCATGACTAGAGTAACATGGTGACTCTACCGCACACTGAGCCAGTAACTAGAGCCAAGACTGAGGCCCTGCCTTCACAAGCAGTTACTGTGGTACAGTGTGGTAAGTGGTAAGGGAAAGAAATTATAGAGAAGGGGCCACAGGCCCAAATAGCATGCGTAAAGGGTAGGGGAGTAAGGTGTAAAAGGAAATTGTCATAGGAGGTGTCACCCATGGTTCTGGAACCTTATTATCAGAATCATTTCAGGAATTTATTGAAGAATACAGATCCCTGATGTCCCACCCCCATAATCTCATTTAATGGGGAAAAGTTGTGCAAAGCAGAGCAAAAGCACACATGGAAAACCTAAGGTATGTGAGTACAATCGAATTCTGAAAGCTGAAAGCATACGTAAGGACTATAGTGTGAGGGAGAGGTATAAGGAGATTAGCATAAAAAAAGTAAATAGGTAACTATGAACCAGATCATGAAGGCTCATGAGAATTACTTTACTTTTCACCGAGGATATTAGAGTTGGCAATTATTGATGAATTTCACATGGAGGAATAATATGAGATTTGCTTTTTCATGACTTCAGTATTAGTCCAATTTTCATATGATTTAAGAAAAAAGAGTGCTTTTGAATAGATTTTTTTTTGTCTTCCTTTTGTTCTCTCCCATATCACCTTTTATTCTGGAAGGTTTATGGTAGATTGAAAAGTCAATCCTATAGAATTACCTTGAGATCAGTCACCCCACTTTTCCTTTTACTTTTATAATCCCTGCAATAGGCTGCAGGTTCTACCCATTATAGCTGACTTAATGAGGGAAATGCATGTAATTCATATATGTTTGCTTTTAATGTGATGCAAATGTTTAGTTCAAGAAGAATGGTTATCTTCAGAGTTGATGAACATGTGGAAATTAAGGGAGCATGGCACCCATAGAGAGAACGTGGAAGCTCACTCCCTCCCCCATACCTTGCCCTGTACACATCTTCCATGGAGCTATTCATAGGTTATATCCTTTTTTAAATGGGTGATACAGGTATTGTTTTGAAGTTAGAATTTTCTCCAGCCCCAGTGATTACTAAATGATAAATTCAAGATAGGGACACACTCAGGATACATTTACATCATACAGCTCCAGTTGAAAATTACATAGGCAGGGCCTGCCTGGTAGCACAAATGGTTGAGCACCTCACTCTGGGGCTTCTGCAGCCACTTCAGTGCGAGTTCGATTCCCCAACCAGGGAGGTGACCAACATGGCACAGCAGACCTCTCTTGCCTCGCCTGCTGTTCCCCTCAGCAGTGTGTTTCAGTCTGCCTGTTCTGCTCCCCACTCTGTCTCTGGTGAATCCTCTTACCCCCACACCTCTGGCCTATACCCCAGCTCTTGTATGCATAAATAAATAAATCTTTAAAAAAAATCACATAGGCATATTGAAAAGCAGAACATCAAGATTACAAAAGAAAAAATTCAAGTCATCTAAGAGAAATAAATATTGCCTAAATGCAAAAATGTACAAACAATCCACTATTTTTTCAAAATCACAGTCTCTATCTCCTTACACAAAAAGACACGTGTTCGCTGCCTGACACACCTATTGGCAATTGGTCTTTTTAAAACTGGGACCCTGTGAACTCAAAAAAGAAATAAAAAAACCTTTTTTGTTATTAGACATGAATGTGTTCTCATGAATATTTCCATTTGAAACTGATCTATTCTATTCTATTACTCTGAAACTTCTTTCCACTTATAGGTTATATCAATACTTTTCTTTCCTGAACTGCCTGTTATCCTAGCAATCTAAACTGAAAAATTAGATTAAAAGGGTATTCTTTTGTCAGCCCTTAAACCAGGAAAAAACTAGTTATAAACTCAAAACATATTTTAATCCTCAAACTCATGTTGTGAGAAGCATACATGTTTTCATATGGCTACTCTGTATGTTTGCAGTGTAACAGGCAAGTTAGTAAATGTTAGATTGGTAGTCAGCTTGGAGTTCTTATTATAAATTGTTCAGAGATTACTTGCTGCAAACCATCCTTTCCACTTTGTCCAATAACATTACTTTATGTTCAACTAATAGACTCAAGCTACTTTTCCCCTTCTAGGGATTTTTTGTTGTTGGTATCTGTGTAGTTTTAAAATTATATTCTTTTAACACCTACTTATGTTTCTTTTCATAAGTCAGCATTAATTCAAACTTTATACAGTCATCCAAGCCAGAAATTAGAGGAACACCCTTGCCTCTGTCTTTTATTGGACTTCAGGTCATGGGAACTTAACCTCATAAGCATCTCTGATTCATGTCCAAGCTATGTCTATGTTGATTTAGGCCTCCATCACCTCTGGTCTAGATAACTGCTGCACCATCACTGAGTGCTTGATCCTCAAGGCTTGTTCATTTCACTGCTCAAATTTAAATCCTATTACATCCTTCCCTGACCCTGAGGGTTAAACCTCAGCTCTTACATATGACAGACAAGGGTTTTTGGGCCCAGACAATGCTGGCTGTCCCTTTATCTTCTCCTGCCTCTCCTTATCATGCTCCCCCTTGGAAACCCTGGAAATTTTCCAGTTGCACTGTGCTTCTTCCTGAGCCTTTTGCTATTGCACATACTCTACTCACTGCTTGAGATGCCCAGCCTCAGTAGTCTCCCTTCAGATCACAGCTTGAAACTACCCCTAATTACCTAGGTAGACTTGGGATTTTCTTCCTGAACTCCTCTCACCCTTGTCATCTCTCCCAGTGCAGCACTTGTCACCCCACATTATCATGATCTGACCTTGAACCTAAGATCTTACTGCACTTTGACCTCTTTAAGGGCAGAGACAGTATGATGTGTGGTATATTTGTAGAAAGAGCAAATAAAACATAAATAGGATCACTTAAAACATAGGAAAGCAATTTTATCACAGGCCCAAAGTCTCAGTTTAGAGACCCCAGAGATAATCAGTGACACATCAGAGTGATGACTTGAGGTTGTCCTTGTGTCTTTCAGGAACAAAATCTAGGCATATAATTCTGCCATGAGATTCTATTTGGCTCTTATTCAAGTCTGCTATATCATTTTTATGATCTTACTCCTTTGCTCATATTTTCAAGCCATCCTTTTTTTGTATTTATAATAAAGACCTACTTCTTGCTTCTCTTACCAGATGCAACATTCAAAATAGAAACTCTCAGTCACTATTGTTGGACAGATTATTTCAAGCTAAATCATTCCCCAGGCTTTCTTCTTTCACTTTGGTTTAGACTTCTGTAGGGTCTGTACTTTCTTAGCGTCTCAGCAACTCATGTAACATGGTGATCATCATGATTATTTAGCTTTTGTACTATTTTAGCTTCTTTAGGGGGAGAGTCCATAAGACAGCTAATCAACAAACTTGCCCTCCATTTATTTTTGTAACACACCCAGAATATCCTGATTGTGGGATGGTCATATAACAGAGAGTAAGGCAATTATAGTCTCCAATCTTTCTGGATTCATCTTTGATCCAAGCTGAGGATATGCCCTAACAGGAAAAATCAAGACCTTCTCCAATATTATTCTAACTGGAGTCAATTGAAAGAGAGGATTTTTTTTCTTTCTTTGGTTTTGAACTGTGAAGATCTGAAAGCAGAATTCCTGGCACTTAATTTTTGGGGTTTTTGTTGTTGTTGTCTGCCATTGAACAAATGTATGTTTACGATAGGAGAGGTTTGAAACCATGCAGAGATCAGCAAAGATTAGAGCTGACTTGAGAAAAGAGAGACAAAGCTACAATAGAATGTTATTCAGTTATGAGAAAAAAAGAAATACTAGCATTTGTGACATTGATGGATCTTTAGGATGCTATGATATGTGAAGTAAGCCAGACAAATATAAATACTTTATGATCTGATTAAATAGGTCTAAAAAAAAAATAAACAAGCTCATACAAATAGAGAACAGGTTGGTAGTTGTCAGAGGCAGGGATGAGGTGAAGGTGTTCAGAAGACACAAATTTCCAGTTATAAGATATTTATGTAATGTATAACATCATGTTTATAATTATAGTCCTTTATTGCATATTTGAAAGTTGCTAAGCGAGTGTATCTTTAAAGTTCTCTTCTCAAGGGGGGAAAGTGTAGCTATGTGCAGTAACAAATGTTAATTAAACTTACTGCAGTAATCATCTCACACTATATACTAATACTAAACACACTATATACATATACTAAACATCCTTAGCACAATATCACATGTCAACACCATCCCTATAAAACTGAAAATTTTAAAACAAAAGAATAGTTTAAAAGGTTTTTTATAAGCCTTGTATGACTTGAGATTATTTAAAAGCTATTTTTTGTAAATAAAATTTATATAGTAGGGAAGAGAAAAAGACAGATATTTCTTAAAAGTCCCTAGCAAGGAAAGTAAAAACCTAATACTGTTTTTTGTAGTATGTGTCTAAGACTTTTACTAAAAAAGTGTCTCCCAAGAAAAAGTGAATATTACAGAATGTAGAAGAACCAAAATGTCCATGTAATAAAGCAAACCAGACAGGGTTGGCCTGAGAAGTTATGTGAGGTGTGATTTACAGGGAGTTCCCAGAGTTCTCAAGAGGCATAGAGAGAGAAAGACTTTCTTGATCATCATGATGGAAAAGGTGAGTTTATATGAGAAAAGGAAAGAAACACTGCACCATTTGTGACTGAAGCAATTTGACCATCAGTCTGGAAGGTGTTTTACCTGGTGAAATTACCACTGGGTGAAGAGTAGGCCTTTTTGTAAGTCTTGGAACCCATTTTGCATAAATGTTTATATTTTATATAAACTGCAAAAAATCTCACTTCTAATTCATGTAGAGAAAAGAAGAGTAGATGAGCTGATGAGCCTAAGGAAGAAATGATCCAAAATTTCAATGATTTTCCATCAGTGGTTCTGAACTAGGGGTGACTTTGCTCCTCTGGGAACTTAGAGCAAGGTATAGGGTATTATTAGTTTTCACAACTGGAACCATGGTGCTGGCTTTTACTGGGCATAGTCTAGGGATACAGCTAAATATCTTACAATGCATACCACAGCCCTCAACAACATAGCATCATCTGGAGCCAAATGTCTATAGTGCCGAGGTTTAAACCCTGCTTTAAAAAAACTACTTGAGGAGCTGATTATTTACTTCACCTAGTAGTTTATAGTTTAGGCTACTTGTATTGGAACCTGAGTACTTAAACTTGGGAAATAAATGAATTATATATTTCAAACTGTTCTTCAAATCTGTGCAACAGCAAGGTATCCCACAGTATGATTTTGTTTCATCCATAAAGACTAGCCTATTGATACTATTTGTTGGTACGAGTGTGATAGAAAGGTGGGGGGGGGAGAGGAAGAAGAAAGAAAATATGTGTTTTAGAAGGAATAATGCAAAACTATTGCATGCAGGTGCAATCTGATCTTTCAAATGTGTTGTGAATAACCATGGCTTGGGTGACAAATTTACTGATAATCTTACATTGATTTTCTTAACATTTCCTAGGGCCCCTGAGAGACTGGGCAAAATTACTATAGAAGTTTGAAATTAATAAAATGTATTAACTTCCAAGATCTTGGTTTTTGCTTTTCCTCCTTTTTTTCTAAATATGGTAATAAGATATAATTCATTTCTGGCATACTTACTTAACCTCATTTCTTTGACTGGTAATTTTCACTTCAAAAACATCAAAGAGTTCTCCCACCCATCTGAAAGTAGAAAATTTGTAACCTATGTTTGCAGAGACTTTGAAATATAAACTCCATCCATCAGTAAGAGCAAGATGAAAATGGATTGATCACAGTTTGAAAAAATGATCTAGACTGACATAATCTCTACCCAGAAATACATTTGATTCAGCCATCCCATTGGTATTATAAGTTATTAAAAAATGAGTCTTTCTGACTATGGAGAAAAAATGCATCTCATTCCCCACTTCCTTCCATTTCTGAAAACTTCTTAGAAATGTATTGCAGAGAGGGAGCCTAATAAATGTGCTCCCTTGGTGAGAGTGAAGGAAAAGTTCACCAGTAAATAACTCAGTGAGTTCCTTGTAAATTCTTAAAACCTCTCTTCCAGCAACATAGTCTTTCAAATGTAAACTCAAAGCAAAAAAAACCAAAAAACAAAAAAGCTCTTCTCAGGTTTGTCTTTTATGACAGCAGTGTGGGAGGATTAATAAATGTTATGAGATTTCCTGCAAAATAAAGTGAATAAAAGTATTTTTAATAAATACAGATACCATTTTCATGAACATAAATTTTCAATTTCTCCTAAGGTGAATAGACAGGAAAGGAGAGAACCAAAGTGAGTAATTAGTTGTTTTATTATAGTACACCCCAAGGTGAATAGCAGTTCATGGGTTCAGTTTTCAATATTAAGTACAGTAATTACCTTGTCCAGCTCCAAACTCCCATTTCTGCTATCTTCTGCCTTCTAATCAAGTTGCTATTTGAAAAGAAAAAAATAAATAAATAAACAAATAAATAAAGTTAATATTTTAAAAGTGAAGTTGGGAAAGCTTAAATCTGAAAAAGTCCTATGCATAAATTTTTGAGATGTATAACAGAGAAGTTTGCTGAGGTTCTCTTCCACATAATGCTTATATCTGTGCCCAGTGACCCTTACATCAATCTTCCTATCTCCACTGATAGTCTATTCTCCTTATATGGTCTGTGCTTGTTGATTTTATGTGCTTTAAGCCTGTGTCTCAGATAAAGACTCTTGAGAAAAAGCTTTTCTTCACGATTTAATGTCTTTAGAACCCACCTAATTGTCAAAAGGTACAAATTTCTAGTTATAAGATAAATGAGTACTAGAATGTTATGTACAACGTGATGACTATAGTAAATACTACTGTATGGTATATTTATTAAGATAGTGAATCATGGGGTACCCTGGTAGTGCAGTGGGTTAAGCAACACCCTATGAAGCAAACCGCAGCCACTACAGCAGGAGTTCAATCCCTGCTGCCGGCCAGGGAGGGGACCCACAAGGCGCAACAGACCTCTCCTGTCTCACCCACTGCTCCCTCAGCAGTGTGTTTCAGTCAGTCTGCCTGTTCTGCTCCCCACTGTCTCTGGTGGATCCTCTCACCGCCCACACCTCTAGCCTGTACCCCAGCTCTTATATGCATAAATAAATAAATCTTAAAAAAAAAAAAGATAGTCATAAGAGTTCTAATTTCAAGGAAAATTTGTTTTCTTTTTCTTTTTTCCCCAGAATGTTAACTAAACCTACTGTGATAGTTGCTTCACAATATATGTTAGTCAAATCACTATGCTATGTACCTTAAACTTACATTGTTCTTTAAGTTAATTTTATCTCAATAAAACTGGGAGGAGGGCCTCCCTGGTGGCGCAGTGGGTTAAGCAACCCACTATGAAGCAAACTGCAGCCACTGCAGCACGAGTTCGATCCCTGCTGCCAGCCAGGGGGGGGACCCACATGGTGCAGCAGACCTCTCCTGCTGTGCCCGCTGCTCCCCTCAGCAGTGTACTTCCTTTGATCTGCCTATTCTGCTCCCTGCTCTGTCTGTGGTGAATCCTCTCACCCCACCCCCCCACACCTCTGGCCTGTACCCCAGTGCTTGTATGCATAAATAAATAAATCTTTAAAAAAAAAAAAAACTGGGAGGAAACTCAACTGAGATTCTTCCTGGAGACATAGGACCTTTTTCTTGTCTATTTGGGATGCCCCTACAGCCAGCTTATAATTGTCTCCATCCTCTCTTTCACAATATTTATTAGCATGTACTATTAAAACTTCTGTAGTTCCCCAGGATATCGTCAAATGCATACTTCATTTACTTAGGGATTATTCCTAATTTATATAGAATCCAGTGATTTGCTAAATATTACCAAAAAGGTTTCTGTTAGGGTTGAAAGCCTCAGGTACTTGAGACCTCTGAAGTTCCATATATCCTATTTTGTTGCTTATCTGTCTCCTCTTTTAATCTTTCTTAAAATTGAATTCCCTATATTCATTAAGTTTCATTCAGTGGAATTGAATGAAGTGACTATGAGTGATATTGTATAAGTGAAGCAACAGATAAAATAGCAAAAATATGGAACCTTTATATATAGTCAGCTTAGTTGTTTTTTTTTTTTCTACATGCATATATTTTATGGGGATAGAATGCATAAACCGCAAAACCTACCATTTTACACTGCATGATAGAAGTATGTCTAGCATAGGCACAAGGTTGGATAACCATCACTGCGATTTAATTCCGGAGTATTTTCACCACTTACACTTATTTTCTTTAAAAAGAGTATTTTTCTTTTTTTTCTTTTTTTTTACCTTTTTTTTAATTTATATATATTTGACATCAATTGTAATCTCCATGGATTCCCCATCACCATTTCACCAGTGCACCACCACCTCAGTCCCCTGTGCTCCCATCTGCCCTCAACCCTCCCCCTCTTCCCTCCCCACCAAGTGTCCCCAGTTTGTTCTTGTCTTTTCATTTTTGGTTTTTGTTTCTTTCTTGTTGTTATTATTATTATTATTATTGTTCTTATTCCCTTCCTTGATCCTCCTTTGGTTCCCTTATGTTCCTCCTAAGGGAGGAACCATCTGGTATTTTTCTTTTGCCTTCTGACTTACTTCGCTGAGCATAATTCCTTCCATTTCCATCCATGTTCCTATGAATGTGTCTAGTTTTTCTTTTTTTATTGCTGAATAGTATTCCATCATGTATATGACCACAGCTTCCTGATCCACTCATCTGTTTTTGGGCATTTAGCTTGTTTCCAGGTCTTACCTATTGTAAAGAGTGCTGCTATAAACATAGGGGTGCAAGTATTCTTTTGAATCAGTGTTTTTGTGTCTTTTGGGTATATTCCTAGGAGTGGGATTGCTGGATCCTATGGAAGTTCCATTCTTAGTAGACTGAGGAACTGCCATACTACTTTCCATAATGGTTGGACCAGTTTGCATTCCCACCAGCAGTGTAAGAGAGTCCCTTTTTCTGTACATCCTCACCAGCATTTTTGTTGGTACATTTTTTGATATGTGCCATTCTCACTGGTGTGAGGTGGTCTCTCATAGTGGTTTTGATTTGCATTTCTCTGATGACAAGAGAAGTTGAGCATTTTTCATATGCCTGTTGGCC
>JAGFMF010012090.1:1553578-1594845 GCA_019455555.1 Galemys pyrenaicus | reverse complement strand
CCCCCCCCCACACCTCTGGCCTGTACCCCAGTGCTTGTATGTATAAATAAATAAAAAATCTTAAAAAAAAAAAAAAAAAAGAAGATGCAAGAGCCAAGGAAGAGAGTGTTAGTACTGTGTGCATACATAACTACACCCTTTGATAATATCCCAGAGCAGTATAGGGTCCTTTCCAATTATGCTCATAGATTATTTGATGTATTTTGCCAGGTTGGAGTTCAGAACCCCACCAATAATACTGCAGATGGACAGGAATTTTGACTGGTCTTGAGAGGTCTCTCATGAAACTGTTGGGAAGTGGAGCTTGTTAATCAGGGAGAATAAAGTGCTGCACATCTTCATCCCCATCTAGTGACCCCACTTCAAGTGACACTGGCAAACAAGAGAAACATCTTGACATCAAGAGGAATTCAGGTAAGTAACTTGATTATAGTGTTGTGACTCAGTTGTGTTTGTCAGCTGCTTAAAACTTAAAATCCAACAGGTTTTAAAAGTGGAAGGAAATGAATACCAATGTAATACGTTTCTTATTTCTTTTTGTTAAAAATGTTCTATAAGATCAGGTCAGGGGCCTCCCTCGTGGCACAGTGGGTTAAGCACAGCACTATGAAGTAAACCACAGCCACTGCAGCACGAATTCGATCCCCAAGCTGCCAGCCAGGGAGGTGACCCACACAGCTCAGCAGACCTCTCCAGTCTTGCCTGTTGTTCCCCTCAGCAGTGTGTTTCAGTCGATCTGACTGTTCTGTTCTCCACTCTGTCTCTGGTGAATATTCTCAACCCCATACCTCTGACCTGTACCCCAGTTCTTGTATGCATAAATAAATAAATCTTTTAAAAAAAAAAAAGATCGGGTAGGTTTTTTCTAATTGCAAAAAAATGCAATTAATGCCTCATATTAGCTTTTTAAAAATAAGTTTAATATTCAGCCATACTTCACAATATCTTATCAGCCAGAATTTAGACAACTGAAAATGTAACAGAAAATATAAAAAAATTAATTTTTCCTGACAATTGATTTGTATGAAAAACATACCAGTGAATATTCTGGACTGGCAGCTTTAGGGATATATTTCATCTTTGACTACACTGTAAAGACAGTCTTATCTCAGTAACTTTTGATTCAGTCTCTGAATCACGAGCCTGCTGTAGATTGATCCTAAATCCATGCCTGAAAGCCATGCTCTCAAGTAGCCTTCCTTTGGGATTACAGAAGTAACAGATGGTTATTTTCAAAAGCTGCCAGTCTGCAATAGGATCAAAATGGAAAAAGTGTGACTCTAAAGCTGTCTCCTAGTATCCCACAGTTTGAGACCTTGGCTCCATACGGTGCCCACCCAGACTAACTTAAGCAATTTGTTGAACATAGAGTGGGGCTTTTCACACAAAATCAAAGAGCTGCAGAAACTCATGCAACTCCCAAGAATCTCAGCAATTGGAACCATAAACCGGACTTCACCAATGCACACGCCCTTTCTTTCTTCTGTCTCTCTTTCACTTTTTCATGCCATCACTAATCTACTGATCTCTGCTTGGCTTCAGTCTTTCTCATAGCAAAAGGCTTTTGCCCAATGGCAGAGAAAAAAAGTGAGTGATTCACTACTCAATACTAAAAGGATGAAAAAACCCTCTTCCCTATTGGCTCCAGTTAGGTCCCAGATCCTCTCACCCCATTTAAAGCACATGCTTAGCCTAGATCAATCATAGGTCCATAGAGATTGGAGGCTAACGTCTCAGATTGTGTCATGTGACCATCCCATGATCAGGATGTTGTGGGTTAATTACAAAGATAAATAGAGGGCAAGTAGGAGATTCCTAAAGACTTTTAGGACTAAAATCTTCTAGTCCTAAAGTCTTTAGGACTTTCCCACTGGAATGACTACAAAAGCTACGTAACACATGACGATAAGTATGTTACATGAATTGCTAAGATGGATAGAAAGTGTAGAACCTACAGAAACCAAAAACAAACTAAAAGAAGGAATCCTAAAGAATGTTTTGTCTGAGACTTTCTAAGCCTTGTGATCTAGAACTTCAATTTGTCTTCAAATAATTATACAAAGTGTAGGAAACAAGGATTGCAGGAACCCAGGCTGGCAGCATGAAAGCTTTTATCATCTTTAAAAGCATGAGAAGAAGATGTTATCAAATTCCAAGATGTGAAAGAATCATACAACATAATCGAGTTTGAGAGAAGCAAGGATCTAAACTGCAGAATACAGCCCTTGAATATAAGAATCCAGGTGAAAAATTAGCTTAACCTCACTCTCCTTCTCTGATCTCCTAGGTTTTGGTCAAATCTTACTGTAGCCAGAGGCATGAGAACCCTGTTGAAGTGATCCATACAGATTAGTCACCTAAGCCAGAGTATAAGGTGGAGCTACAGAAGTAAAGAGAAGGCTTTTACCACACATATGTCCTAAATGGCCTGTGTCTAACCTTTACCTCACTGCCTCCATCTTCACAACTGCCAGAATGAGCTTTCAAAATAAAATTCATTTCCTAAAACTCATCAGGTCTTCCCATTTCACTTAAGAGTTCCATCATAAATAATCCTCACACCTTGTTTTTGTAACATAATTTGGACTCTGCCCATCTCTTCAATTTGTCTAGCTAACTTCACTTTTTCCCTTACATCTTTACACTTTTTGTCTATCTTTTAGAAAATCTCTTCCTTGACTTATCATGTGTCTAGGTTCTTTATAATCAAGACTCACCATAAATGTCACCTCTTCAGTGAAGTCTTCCATGACCACCCAGTTACAATCCTTGGTTATTTCCTAAATAACATAAAATATAATGAACAGTTAGGCTGCTTACCCTCTTGTCTATTTGCTTATGGTCTGTCTTGCTTACTAAAATGTAAGATCCATTAAGAGGAAATTATCTCACCTCATTTACTATTTTATCACTAGTTGAAAGCATGGTACTGAGCACAAATTAAGTGATCAGAATTTATTTGTTGAATGAATTCCTGGTCAAAAGAATTATCTTCAGCATCTTATATTATGTCAACCACTTACTAATGTTACAAATTTCCCAATAAGATGCTTCTATCAGCATGGTGTTACTGATATTAAGTACTCATCTGTTTAAAACTGACTAAGACTAACTGAAAGTCATAGCACCATAGATAACATCAAAGACAGGAAAATATACTACAGTTCAAGAGGGAGTGCTTTTGGGAGAGATGAGCAAACACAGTACCACTTAGGTTTTAAAGAATAAGTAGAAACAGACACTAAAATACAGTGATATTCAGTGAACCTCCTAAAAAGAAACAAAGGAATATTTGCAGACTTGGAATACCTGCTGTTGAGAACATGAAATTGTGGGGTTTTTTTTAATTCTAAGAACCCAGCTCCATGCAAAACTACTACCCCAGTGTCAACAAAGGACTCCCTTCCTTCCTAAATAACAAGCCTGTGTAGAAAACCAACCCAAGAGGTGAGGTGGTAAAAGACAGAACATAAGAGTTATTTTTTTATTATTGTATATATATATATATTAACATCATTGTTCATTTTTTTTACAATGTTTGCTTTCTTTTCTCAGGCATAGTTCCCATAAAATTCCTGCCACCAGTTCACCTGTGCACCCTTGTGCTCTTCCTCCCTTATTTTGATAGCTTTCCCTCCTCCTCCCCTGCGGAATATCTCTGATTTATAGTTGCCTGTTTATTTTTGTTTTGTTTTGTTATGTTTTTTATTGTTATTATTTTTTTCCCTAATGCCTTATTTGGTTCTCCTATATTCCTTAAGTGAAACCATCTGATATTTTTCTTTTTCCTTCTGACTTATTTCACTGAGCATAATCCCTTCTAGCTCCACGTATGTTGCTGTGAATGGCATGAGCTTATCTTTTTTGATTGATGAATACTATTACACTGTGTATATACACAACCATCTTGATCCAGTCATCTATTTTTGGGCATTTGTGTTGTTTCCAAATCTTTTTTTTTTAAAGATTTATTTATTTATACATGCAAGAGTTGGGGTACAGGCCAGAGGCACGGGAGGTGCGAGGATTCACCAGAGACAGAGTGGGGAACAGAACAAGCAAATCGACTGAAATACACTGCTGAGGAGAGCAGCAGGAGAAGCAGGAACGGTCTGCTGTGCCCTGTGGGTTCCCTCCCTGGCCAGGGATCGAGCTCATGCTGCCATGCAGCAGATGCTTCACAGTGCGGTGCTCAACCTGATGTGCCACCAAAGAGGCCCTGTTTCCAAGTCTTAACTATTATAAATAGTGCTGCAATAAATATAAGGGTAGAAATATTCTTTTGAATTAGTATTTTTGTGTCATTTGGGTTTATCTCTAGCAGCGGAGTTTCTGGATCATATTGTAGCACCATTTTTAGTAGTCTGAGGAACTTCCATATATTTTCCCATGGTGGTTGGATTAGTTTGCATTCCCACCATAGGAGTTATAACTTCAGATGTTAAAATGAAGAGTCTAAAATGAGGGAAGTTATGAAGTAAGAATTGACAGGGTTTTGTAATTGATGATGAGATATAAAGAAGAAGAAGTGTAAGATAATAGGAAAGATTTGACTGTTGAACACAATAGTGGTACTCACCATTGAAGAATGGATAATGATGACACTTATGGTTAAGTTCAGCTGAGGTGAGTAAGATATCTAAATGCATTTCCACTAAGTGGTTGGAGTTTTGACTGGAATTCAGAAGTATTGAGAGCTGGGGATGTGGATCTGGAATCCATTTGTGTAAGGTAGGAGTCTGCCAAAATTAAAATTATGGTCTGAGGATAGATTATAACTTCCCAGAAGCCACAGATATTGTACACACTCAAGAAAATCATTTTTGTGTTTTTTTTTATCTCAAGAGAGAGACGATTAGACAGAGTATAGTGCGCAATGAGTACAATTCCCTAGAAATCACATTAAATACAGCAGTCAGTTTGTATAATGTAGAAAAACAGGCATATTCTTATTTGTGTTTGTGTTCCTTATGCCTTGCACACAGTAGAGACTCCCCCAATGCTTGTTTGTTTGTGTGTTTGTTTGTTTTTAAAGATTCTTTATGCATACAAGAACTGGGGTACAGGCCAGAGGTGTGGGGATGGGGTGGAGTGAGAGGATTTACCAGAGACAGAGTTGAAAGCAGAACAGGTAGACTGACGAAATACACTGCTGAGGGGAGCAGTGGGCGAGACAGGAAAGGCCTGCTGCACCATGTGTGTCACCTCCCCACCAGAGATCAAACTCAGGCTGGATTGGCTGTGGAAGCTTCCTAGTGTGGTGCTTAACCCCTTGAGCCACCAGGGAGGCCCCTCCCCTAATGCTTGTTGATTAAGTTAAAATGTAAACTAACTTTTAAGATAATAAATATACATAAACTAAGCATTGAGAAATGTTTACAATGCTCAAATTTTATCCTAAGTAACTTCTTTTTGAGAATAGAGTAATAAGTCCACAGATGTTAGAAAAATTTTGTTGCTTGTTTGTTTTTAATGAAAAAAATGAAAGATCAAAATTCTTCCATTGGCAACTTAATTAATCATAAGTAACAGGTTTGCAACCATCCCCCCAACAAAAAATCAGCCTTGAATCATTGTTATCACTAATCTTCCAAGGCAATACTTAGATCTGTGCCATAAAATTTAGCATCTGGTTATATATTCTTTTACTTTATTCTCTAAATAATTGAACCAAACTGGAACAGCCATAGTGCTTATCCATTTTCAAAGGCAAAATTGAATGCTAATAGTTGTTTAACATATACAGATCTTAGCTATATCGTCTCAACCCCAACTGTACATTCATAAAATCTACATTCTTTATTTGAAATTCCCCCATCTTAGGGTGTTCAATACATGGTATTTAACAAGTAGTCTTGACTTGCATGTACATCTGCCAAATAAGAACTTGAAACACAACACACACACACACACAGTACTCAGGGGCATGAAATTTCTTAGAAAGAATCTGTAAATTCAAATAAGCACACACTGGAAGGATTTCATATTAGATTGAAGATACAGTAAGGTGGCAGCACACGTGGCATTCTTAGAGCACATCTTGACTGGTGTTCATTTTGTGGTCCCACTCTGCCACTTTGTGGGAACACTGAGAATTGCATAAGGAAACAGTGCTCAAAACTCAGAGTCAGCTAATATAAATTGTTTTTAGTCAGAGAAACAGCCAAGTAGAAATAGGGGTAGTGATTTGGGAGTGTCATATGGTTTTTAATTCATCCACTTTTAAAGTTCTTATATACTTGTTCTCTAATTTTTCCAAGATGAAATGTCATTTGATGGTGCATAAAACATGGTATGGATTTATATGTGAAAAGTTGGAATAACAAAAATAATAATATTAATTAAGCAACTGGTATATTTCAGGCATCCAGTAAATGTGAGTTCATTTAATCTTTACAACAAACCCATGCGATATATACTAACTTTATTTCTTTCAATATATTTTATTTTTATGGTAGTTACTAAAATAGACATATCATACTTTTTTTTAAGCACAGTTAACTGACTTAGAAAGATAGATTAAAAAAAAAAAAGATAGATTAAACCCCCCTAAAGGTTTCTACTGAAATACACTGCTAGTAGGAGGGGTGGGTGAGACAGTCTGCTATCCCATGTGGGTCACCTCGCTGGAGTTGGATTGAACTCAGTCAATAGAGATGGATGATAGCATGATAGCACTGAGAATTAACACCTATGCCACCAAGGAGGTCTCTGTACTAACTCTTGATGACTTTTCCACCAAAATTTTATAATTTATCATTCATTTAAGTTTGGGAGTACAAGTTCACACATCAACATATGCATATGCTTCACTTACCCTCCACTCTGTAACTCCATTGTCAATACATTATCACCTTACCCCTTCTAAATCCTTTCCCTTCCCTTCCTCAGCCCTTTCTTGGTGTTTATCTCTATAATTTTCACAGATTCTAACTAAGAGTATTATTATGCTTTGCCATTTTGTTTTCTCTGTTTATTTTTCACACATGAATAAAACCATCCAGTAATAGTCTCCACTTTCTGACTTACTTCACTTAGCATAACTACCTCAAGATTTCTCCATATTTTCCTCAAAGGTACTATTTTCATCTGTTTAAATAATTGAGACGTATGCCATTGCATATATGTGTTTATATATATGTATATAAATACACACATACACAATTCTTTTATCCAGTCATCCAACAATGGGCATTCAGTTTGATTATATGCTTTGGCTGTTGTGAATAATGCTTCTATGAACATAGTGTTGCATAAATCTTTTCATAATTGTGTTTTCAGATTTTTCAGATAAATGCCTAAAAGTGGCATTGCCAGATCGTATGTTTTCATTTTAGTTTATGAGGAACCTCCATACCATTTTCCAAAAGGTTGCACTAACTTACATTCTCATCAATGGAAAATGAAATTTCCTTTTCTCACACCCTCGTCAACAATTCTTTCCTGTCTTTTTGGTATGCGCTGTTCTCACAGAGGTGAGGTAATATCTCATATGGTTTTGATTTGCATTTCCTTTATAATAACTATCTATACTTTCAAAGGACTTTCACAAATGTTGCTCCTTACACAATGTCCTGAGGGAGACAGGGAACTTCATGGTGCACAAGATACCACGTGAGGTGAATTAAGTAGGAAACAGAACCCTCCTCAAGTAAGTCAGAATTGAGTTTACATATCCTCAGTCCCAGGGCAGCATTTATTTTAGTTACACAAAGATGTTTGGTTTGCAGCTCTGAAGAAAAATCATTAGCCAGATCAATCTTGATTTAGAAATAATATAAAGACTGAATAAGTAGAAAGTGTTACTACTGCATCTGACAATGTCATATTTCCTCTCTGCTATGTTCAATATTGGAAGAAAAATGATGCTAAGTTATGAAAACAAGGTATAATTTTTTATTGTGTTATGTATTAAGCAGGCTTATTTTAAAGTAAGTTAATTACTATTAAGTCCTATCTGAAGACCCAAAATGGACTATTTTAAATATTTTCAATTTTCAAAAATAAAGTTCTTAACTGTAGATTATCTGAAAATATGACAGTTTACAACTACAACCAGGATGAACAAATGCAATTACTAAGATCAAATTAACATTGACAGAGCAGGATTATAAACTGATTAAGTAAGTTATGAAAGATTTTTGCAAGCTCATTGTGTGAAAATAGTGATCAGTTTTCCTATACAAAAATTAGCACTAGAAGCTTTTTTAACACCAAATAACATTTAACATAGCATTTTATTAAACCCCTGTAAGACTCCTGCAAGAAGGGCCCCTGCTCTGCCTCTACTATTCTTTACACGGGGCATGGAGCAAAGTCTGCCCACCAAGGACCTGCCTTCCTTCTGCTAGTACCCAGGCTCCCCATTGCACCAGGGGTGGGTGAGGAGGATTCTTTGTGTGAAGATAGACCTATGGTTGTTAAGAGCCAGAATGTGGTCTCCCTGTGCACCTCCTTAGGGAAAAGAAGGAAAGAAGGGGGCATCCCATGGACAGATAGGGAACTGCGCGCCACATTCTAGGGAAATCCCTGGAAAAGCTGAAAAATTCCAGACCCTTACAAAGATACTATGGCAAGGGAAAATGACAGATTAGAATATTATATTCAAATATTTGTTAGCTAGATTTTCTAAAAGAAAAGAACTAAACAAAATGTGACAAAATACAAAACCGGACAACATACATTAGAAGCACTGATACTAGCTAATACATAAAAATGTGTATATTTATTTGGGAAAAATGTAATACAAAATGGTCAGTGAGACCCTTTTATCCCCTAACAGATGATGGTAATAGAAAGATTGAAAAAATACAATGTTGCATTAAAAATACCACTCAGAATAGGTAAAAAATGTTTGCAAATATTATCTCAATCTTAAAAGGAATTTGTATCCAAAGTAAAGAACTCTTGCAACTCATTTGCAAAAGAAAGCCCAGGACCTCCCTGTTGGTGCAAGGTGTTAAGTCTCAGCACTATAAACTATCAGCTGGAGTTTGATCCCCAGCCAGGGAGGTGACCCACATGGCACAAAAGATCTCTCCTGTCTCACCCCCTCCTTCCTCACAGGTGTATTTTAGTAGATCTGCCCATTCTGCTCCCACTCTATCGCTGATGAATTCTCTCATCCTCCATACCTCTGATCTGCACCCCAACTCTTGTTATGTATAAAAAAAGAACACCCAGTTTAAAACTAGGTAAAGATTCAAAATAAAACATTTATGTAGTGATTTATCCAAGGAAAATATGCAAAAGGCATAAATGTTTATAGTGAAAAGAGACTTGATATCACTAGTCATTAGGGAAATACAAATCAAATAACAATGAAATACCACTTTGTATCCACCAGCATACCTAGAATCAAAAAGACAGACAATAACAAGTGTTGATGAACATGAGGGAAATGTAGAACTCTCATGCATTGCTGATGGGAATGCAAAAATTGTGCATCCACTTTGGAAAGCAATTTGTCAGTTTCTTAAAAAGATGAACACAATTACCATATGACTCAGCAATTCTACTCCTAAGTATATACCCAAGAGAAACAAAAACTTATGTCCTCAGAAACCTTGTCCACAAATATCTGTAATCTGCATTATATTCACAGTAGCAAAAAAAGTGGAAAAAACTACATGGCCAACAACTGATAAACACATAAAATGAGGTCAATTCAAAGAAATGTTATTAAGCCATAAAAAGGAGTGATGTACTAATAAAATTGTTAGGGGGAAAGGTAGTCCTAAATGGATTATGGGTGTGTAAACTCCAACCCCCACTCCAAACCAGCAATGTTCCAAAACCACAAATCTAATAAAATAATTAGCCAAAAGTAAATCACTAAAACCTAAGGGTAAAGTTAAGCAGCCAGGGTAGCTATAAAACCAAAGGTGAGCCTTGGGCTCGCTCTCTTACTGAGGAGCCAAGCCCCTTCCTTCGGGAAACATCTCTCTTCCTTCAGAGCCATCTCATTCGACTCAAAGCCAGCTCTCAACGTGCCATTGCTTAGATCTGGTAGAGTATTTATAAATTTGTATCCCTCTCTTTTTCCCTTGGTATTATTACTATTTTATTCCCCTTCTTTCATAAAATAAAACCTGTTAATAACTTTTGCCACGTGTACCTGGAGTTAAAACCTTTTAAATCTTCTAAACACACAAATAAAAAACCCAGTAAAAAAAAACCCATTTTATATTAAAATTACCCTATAACAGTTTGGCGCCCATAATATAACCTTCAATATGGTTGAAGCTTGAAAACATGCTAAGTGAAAAAAGTCATACACAAGGATTCCATTTGTGTGACATATCCAGAATAGGCAAATCTCTCCCGGAGCTAAGAGACTGGGAGAAGGGAAAAATTGGGGTAACTACAAATGGGTATAAGGCTTCTTTTTGGAGTGAAGAAAATGTTCTAAAATTAGACTGTGGTACTGGTTTTATATGTGCTATACTTTGTGAATATGCAAAAAAATTGAATTTTATACTTTAAGTGGATGGATTTAATGTACATAATTTATATTTCAGTAAAGTATCATTTCAGTAAAGTATCATTCAGTAAAGTATCATTTTTTTCAAATACAGTGTTGGCAATCACAATGGATAACAGATATTCTCACATACTGCTGGAAATACACAGCCATTAAAGAGAGGAATTTCTTTCAACATGTAAAATGCATGTGTTGACATAGAAATTCCAGTTCCAAACATCTCTCCTCTTTACATACATTTGCACATATTTGCAAAAATGCATACAACGATGTTTGTCAAAGGATGTTTTAAGTACTTTCATATTGTTGATAAAGAATAAAATTTTGTATTTTGTTTTTGAAAATAAATCTAGAGATGCCAGAAATTTTTACATGTCTAACCAACAAGGTAAAAAGAATATTCATGATTTTAGGGTTTTTTTGTTTTATTTTTAAAAAGATTTATTTATTTATACATACAAGAACTGGGGTACAGGCCAGAATCCAGGGAGGTGAGAGGATTCACCAGAGACAGAGTGGGAGGAGAACAGGCAGACTGACTGAAACACACTGTGATGGGAGCAGCAGGCGAGGCAGGAAAGGTCTGCCGTGCCCTGTGGGTCCCCTCCCTGGCTGGTAGTAGGGATCAAACTCATGCTTCAGTGGCTGCAGTTTGCTCCATAGAGCATTGCTTAACCCACTGCGCCCCCAGGGAGGCCCCTATTCATGATTTTGAATCTAGATATTTTCTGTTACCTGGCATGATAATTTATATAATTTATAAATCAATGTATTAGTTATGTGAGATCATGTTAATGGATTATGACAAGTTTAGTGAAAATTCCTAATTTTCTGAACAAATACATTTCCTTAGAGCAAACTGCAATTCCCTATAAAGTCTATTCTGTATACTTAAGTTTGTAGGTTATAACCCTTAATAGTTAGTTATCGCACTTATCAAAGCCTAAAAGAAAGAACAGACATGCTTGCAAGAGGAGAATAGATACATATAATTAACCTTAAAGAACTTTGTCTCTAGGCCTCCCTGATGGCCTGTGGTTAAGTCTCAGGGCTATCACCTCTATGGAATAAGTTCAATCCCTTCTCCTATTCTGCTTCTCTCAGCAGTGTATTTCAGTACATTTGCCTGTTCTGCTCCCCACTGTGTCTGCTAAATCCTCTCATGCTCCCTTTCCCCTCCCACCCTCCCCAACCCCCCCACACTCACACCTCTGTCCTATGCCACAGAAAAAGAACTTTGTCTTACCCACAAGTTTTGTCTATTGTTTTGTTTGTTTTTATTTTAATGTATAAGTTTATTTTTGTTTTATTTTACTCATTTGCTTGTATACTTTCTTTATATACCACATATGAATGAGTCTTCAAGTCGTTGTATGTAGTATTCTAAGCACACTATTTCCTTATGTTTGGAAATTAACCTCATAAATAGTTTCATCCTCTTTTTTTCTAATCTTTATGCGTGGTATGGGGAGGGGAAGAATTTTGCCAATTCAAAAATGTATTACATTTCTCTCTACTTAAACTCAAGTTGTTAGATATTTTTTAGTGTGCATTAATTCATAAATTTCATATGTGATCTAAATACATTTAGGTAGCTGAATAGATCTTCCCAGGAGCAGAGTTCCATGTGGCACAGGAAGAATAAGGAAAGACTCATCCTGACTCAAAATGACTGAGTAGCTATTTAACACTATTTTCTTCAGATCTTAAATGATTCTGCTCATTAACCCAAATGAGTTTTCAATTGGTGGAATTTCATGCCGTTATTAAAAAAAAAAAAAAAAGATGAGGTGAAAAACTAAGGAAGAATAGGGCATTTGGGAGGAAAAGTATAGAAGGATTTGGAGGTATGGATGAGGCTGGGAGCTCTTCTTTTCCCAATTGCTACTCCTTATCCTCTGAGCCCAGAGATTACTTAACAAGTTTTATTGTAGGTGATAATGAAAGTTCTTATGATTGGGATATATGTCTGTACATGCACACATTATTATAATAAAACATTCACAAAATAGTTAAAACTGTAGGGGCTTCCCTGGTGGTACAGGGGTTAAAGTCTCAATACTATCAAGCTACAGCCAACCACTGATGCATGAGTTCAGCCCCCAGCCAGGGAGGTTACCCACATGGTGCAGCAGACCTCTCCTGTCTCACCCACTGCTCCCCTTAGCAGTGTATTTCAGTTGATCTGCCTGTTATGCTCCCCATTCTCTCACTAGTGAATCCTCTCACCCCACACACCTCTAACCTACAACCCAGTTCTTGTATACATAAATAACATAGCAGAGATTATGCATTGTAAAAATCCAGCTTACTAATATTAGTTGGATTCTCCCTGCCTTCATCATCAATAGAGTTAAATAACTCAATTCTGCACTACCACCAACCTATCTTTTCCTAAAGATCTATTTCCTCTGGCCACTCCTGTAAAATTTTCTCCAGCAGTTAATTTCTTCAAAAAATATTTAATGAATTGGTCACAGATTGAATGGGAAGATAGGCAAGAATAAAGAAAAGTTAATCAGATAATATGACAGCTAAAAACAGACCCAAAGAGCTCGTCTACTGGGGCACTACTGCTGCTGCCACCCAAACAGAAGAACCACAGTTTGCTCTGTTGTCATCCTTAGTATTCAATACTGGATCCAACAGTTGGCAACACAGACACCGTTGTGCCTGCCAAGTGGATAGGGCTGCCACTGACACCAGAAAGAATTCCCCACTGAAAATATAAAGTCTCCACTGTCTTTGTTTCTTTGTGTCATTAGTTTCAGAGTCAAAATCCCAGATGAGCATATCTGATTGGCATAGCCTAAATCAAGGGCCTCCCTCCCAACTGGCAGAGGAGCTTCTCTCTTGGGATACAAGGGATTCAAATGCTTGATACGGATAATTAGAACTGTCCACTAAACATACAGTGCTTTGAGCCAATGCTACAGAATATGACATATATGCAGAAATTTTCTTCCTCTTTTAGCAACATGATATTTAATACATATTGTGCAGTGCCTTTCTCATAGCAGGTACTAGCAGTTGCTATAGATATTTTAAAGTATCATAATTATGTCATAATTATGGTCATCATTATCACAAAATGTCAACCTGCAGGATCAGTAATGATTAAGTGAGATAACATAAATCTCAGGTACTCTGTAGAAATCAGTGACAAAGAGGCCCTGCCTGATGCCTTATTTTTTTTTTAAGATTTATTTTATTTATGCATACAAGAATTGGGGTGCAGGCCAGAGGTGTGGGGGGGTGAGAGGATTCACCAGAGACAGCGTGGGGAACAGAATGGGCAGACAGACTGAAATACACTGCTGAGGGGAGTAGCAGGTGAGGCAGGAGAGGTCTGCTGCGCCATGTGGGTCCCCTCCCTGGCCAGGGATCGAACTCGTGCTACAGTGACTACAGATGCTTCATAACGCAGTGCTTAACCCCTTGTGCCACCAGGAAGGCCCCTGCCTGATGCCTTAAATTAAGTATGACCTCAGGGATGGGAGGGGGAAGGCTAAATTGACTAGAATTAAAAATCTGTTTTGGTGGATCAGACCCAAAACAGCAAATAAATTGTTACAGAAAATCAGAAAGAGGTATATTTCATGCATACTTGAATTATAAGCTGCTATTTGCAACCTACTAACCACTTTTCTTCAGTGCTGTACCAGTCAAGCAAAATGTCTGCATTGTCTCCTTTGGCAAAGTTTGAGCTTCAGTCATAGCCACTGTCTCTCTTAAAGAGAGTCTATGAGTTCTTTACACACTGGCTGCCATGGGTACCTTATTACCTCACCACAGCAAAAGCTAATCAATCATTTATAGACTAGCCTGTGACATCTAAGTTCTGAAGCCTGGATCTTAAGGAGCCTTGCAATATCTGCTTTTCCCTCTTGTAATGTTACCCTGAGAGTATTTCGTAGAAGAAGCTTGGGGTAAAAGTCAACAGGGGGGCATCCCTAGTGGTGCAAGGGGTTTAAGTAGATACTATCACTGCAACAGCCTGACTGATCCCGGGCCAGGTTGCTAACCCACATGGTGCAGCACACCTTTCTGTCTCGCCCCTTGTGCCCCTCAGAAGTGCATTTCAATAACTCCTCACTCTGTCTCTAGTGAATCCTTTCAGCTTCAACAACACACTTCTGAACTACACCCCACCTCTTGTATGCATAAGTAAATAAAATAAAATCTTTTTTTTTTTTTTAAAGAAAGGCCAACTTTAAGAAGAGCACAGAAATACCCAACCAGTAAGTTGCAATTGTTTTAAATGTTTAGGATTGTTTCTTACCATGTGACCACGATGTAAACTAATCTAGCTTATAAGAGAATGTGGGGTCAGAGGAAAATCAAAGGGATCCTAGCTGACTACCAACATTAACTGTGAAGACATCTGAGAAGTCATCTGACCCTTCCAACCTTCAACAGAACATATGACAAAGATCAGGCAAAAGCAGCTGAATTTCATTACTTCTTATCTGCTCCTAACAAATCTTTTTTGAATGACTAAAATATTTTTTTTCATTATTTATTTATTGAGATGTTGTTTTACAATACTGTATGTTTTAAGGATATAGGGTCACACCTCTTACTACACCAGGCCCATCACAAAATCCATTGGGCCCACTCCTACCCTGCTCCCATGCTTCTCACCTTCGTCCCTACACCTCTGATAGTCTCAATTCTGCTGTCAGATTTTTTTTTATATAGTTTTATTTTTTTGAAATTTATTTATGCATGTAACAGCTGGGGTACAGACAGACCAAAGTCGCAGGTGAGAGGATTTACCAGACAGCATAGGGAGCATAACAGGCAGATCAATGGAAATACACTGCTGAGGGGAGCAGCAGCGGAGGCAGGAGAGGTCTGCTGCGCCATGTGGGTCCCCTGCCTGGCAGGGGATCGAACCCATGCTGCTGTGCAGCGGATGCTTCAGTGTAGCGCTCAATCTGCTACGCCACCAGGGAGGCCCTTGCTGTCAGATTTTTAAGGTTTGTTTTGTTTTAGTTACATCTTCCTTTTTGTTTTATATGCCACAGGAATGAAAGTATCCAGTATTTCTCCTGATTTATTTCACTTATAGCACATACCCTCCAGTTTTATCCATGTCATCACAAATGGCAATAATTCATCTTTTTTACGTTTTATATAAATATATATATTTATATACATATATATAAAATCCATAACTTGGCTATTATAAATTGTGCTGCATAGGAGTACATATATCCTTTTGAATTAGTATTTTTACATTTATTGAATAGACACTTAGGAGTAGAACTGCTGGATCACATCCAAGTCTTGCACTCACTATGAAGGCCCACATTCCTGGCCAGGAAGTTAAGCCATATAGCTCACACAGTAGACCGCTCCTGTCTTACCTGCTGCTCCCCTCAGCAGTGTATTTCAGTAGATTTGCCTGTTGTACTCCCCACTCTGTCTCTGGTGAATCCTCTTACCCCACTCCCCCATACCTGGACTGCACTCCAACACTTCTATGCAAAAATAGATAAAATCTTTAAAAAAAAACACACACAAAAAACTTCAGAGACCAAGATTCTCCCCTGAACTCCAAGTAGCCTAATTCATACACATCTGAAATATTTTTGCTAGTGTGCATAGACACATTCAAAACAGTGAGTTTTCAATTTGGAAAGTGAATTCTAAGTAAAATATTTTCAAGTCTTTGTAATAAATAATCAGATGGAATTTGAGTAACAAGTAAGTAACAGCATATGGTTTTACATGGTCATCAAGGATTCTGAGACAAACCTATATCATCTCTTCCAAATGATCCCAACAGTATAGGTGAAATATGTGAGCTGAAAAAAAAGCATTCTTTTTTTTTTTTTTTTAAAGATTTATTTATGTATGCATACAAGCACAGGGGTACAGGCCAGAGGTGCGGGGAGGTGAGAGAATCCACCAGACAGAGCAGGGAGCAGAACGGGCAGATGGACCGGAACACACTGCTGAGGGGAGCAGCAGGGAGACAGGAGAGGTCTGCTGCGCCATGTGGGTCCCCTCCCTGGCTGGCGGCAGGGATCGAACTCGTGCTGCAGTGGCTGCGGTTTGCTTCATAGTGCGTTGCTTAACCCACTGCGCCACCAGGGAGGCCCAAAAAAAGCATTCTTGATAGATTCAAAACTCGTTTTGGGTCAATCACATTATTTACTCTTTTGCTCTTAAAAAATTAGAATTAAATAGAAAATTTTATGGACAAGTACTTTAGTCTAACAGGATTATTTCAAAGCTAAACCTAAAGTTATGAAACTTTATAATTTGTCTTCAAAGATCAGTCACTCTATTTTGATAATGTTCATTATTATTAGGGCCCATGTGTTGGGTCCTCCTGCGGAGAAAAAATAAGGAATCACCTTCACATAGTCCAACAAACACATTTTTTAAAACAATAGAAGTCAAAAGACCATAACCATTCAACAATGTCTTTTATTATGTATGGGCCTTTAACATTATTTCCTCAATCCTTATATAGGCAAAAGTAAATGTATTGTTCAGCAATATACATGGAACTTTCAAACTTAATCATTGCCTATAGAAGAAAAAGCCATCCCTAGAACATGCTTAGCCAGGAGGCCAGTTCATCTGTCGACCACCAAGAACATGCAGGTGAATATGATAGACAGACTGTCCCCCATCTGAACCTTCATTCACCACCATACGATAACCCTTCTTCAGGCCCAGATCAGCAGCACATTTCTTGCCAACAATCATTAAATGTCCAAGAAGCTGGAAGGAAAAAAAAAAGCCTGTTAAGTACAAGCAGTGTACAACTATTTCCATTAAGTATAAAATACCAAGTCAAATATTGAATTAATTACAAGTTGACAGAAAAGAAAACTGTTACTATTTGCAGATGACAT
Organism: Galemys pyrenaicus; assembly: GCA_019455555.1. Lineage (NCBI taxonomy): Eukaryota > Metazoa > Chordata > Mammalia > Eulipotyphla > Talpidae > Galemys > Galemys pyrenaicus. Next base: position 1,577,487 of record JAGFMF010012090.1, on the reverse strand, counting down.
AACATTAAATATAAAAAACCTTAGACTCAACTCAAAATCTATAACAGATGCACCAACTGAACAAAGCTGCAGGATACAAATCAATATACAAACATCTGTTGCATTTCTATACAATAAGAGAAATTAAGAAAACAGTCTCATTTACAACTGTATATAAAATGTAAAGTACCTAAGAATAAATTTAACCAAGTTTATGTACACTGAATCATAAGACATTACTAAAAGAAACTAAAATAAACTTGATATATCTTTTTTTAGATCCCACATATATGAAAGGTCATATGGCATTTGTCCTTCTCTTAGCATAATGACATCAAGATCCATTTTTTTATTCATTTATCCATGGACACTCAATTTGTTTCCATATCTTAGCTATTATAAATCATGCTGCAGTGAACATGGCAGTGCCTATCTTTTTGAGTTAATGTTTTTGTTTTCTTCAGATAATTATCTAAAAGTAGAATTGCTGGATAGATGGTAACTGAAGAAATCTTTGATTGGACCCCTTTTTGTACAGGAATCTCATTTATTCTTTTGATATGTGTGTATTCATAATTTTGGAAGAAACCCGACTTTTCTATTTAAATCAGGCAAAAGAGCCACAATTTTTGCCTTACAGGTTAATTGGTAAAGTCTTACGTTATCTCCTCCTTATGGTAGAAGGTTACCCCAATTGAGCCAGAAGCCACTTGTTTCTTAGTGATATCACGTGTATCACTGATGTAAAAATCAAAAGTATAGCCATGGGTAGTCATCTGCAAGCTGCAAACTACAAAGGACCTTACCACATGAGCAGTAGCTTCTATTACCCTGGTGCTTGCTAAAACAAAGGAAAAAGAAACTAAGACCCTCTCCTTTCCCTCTTGCCATAGGAACTAAGAATTCCCTTTTCTGAGAATTTGTTAATGCTAGGAAAAGAGAATAACCTCCTCCCCTCTCCCCCTGCCATACACACTTGTTCCCTTGCTATGGGAAATTATAAGGAGCAAACTGTCAGCTTAAATAAGACTCTTTCTGGTAGGTTAAGATTAATAGTCTCCACTCCTCCCCTACTTTATTTAAGTAACACAAGCAGGCATGTGCAAATAAAGATAAATTGTCTATACAGTTGAATCAAAAAGCAAAAACAGGAGGCCCCAGAATGGTATTACGTATTTGCACAGAACCTAATGAGATTCCACTTATTAAAGCGTATCTGTCAATGTCTACAGAAAACTAGAACAGGCATGAGGAAGTGAAAGAGTATAAAAGTGTTTTGTCATCACAAGTCCTTTGTCAGTCCCAAGAATTAATGAGAACTTAAAGTTCAAATTCAAGAAGTTTTCTACTAGCTAACTTTAAAATAAAGGTTGAAGTGATGAAAAATTAACAAATTTTAAAGTTTTAAAATTGTATATAACATACCTATGCTAATCAAACTGAGTTAGCAGTTTTTAAGCTTAGTCCTAAGTCTCTCCTAGCAAAAAAACTAGTCTTCTAAGAGCTGACCTTAAAACTCCAATTTAGAAAGTTAACTAAGTAAAAATTAACATTCTATCTACTTTCACAGGCAAGAGCTGCATTTGAAAGTAACCCTGACCTTAAAAATACCATGATTATGTAATTATACTGAATGTTAAACATTCCGAAGTTTTTATCTATTATTTCTGATACAGTGGTATTTTACTATTAAGCACTCTATCCTTTAAACTCTGATTTTTATGTATGTATTTAATTAAAAATTAATACTGTGAAGTTTCTAGACTTCAGGAATAGGAACTCACTTAAAACAGTACCCAAAGTAAATATTAAAGTACTGAAAATACAAAGGATCCATTTAATATCAATATTTAAAAAATTCATTGCGAAGTACTACAAACAGATGAAATAAAAACATGTAAAGAGTAGTAATAAAGCAAATATGTATATACCTCCCAAAAGATTAAAAAAAAATAGAAATAATACTCTAGACTCTTCCTAAGTGACACTCATTACTCAACTACTTCCTCTACCTTCCCCACCTCACATCAGAGGTTATAAATATCTTTTCTTGGTCAACGGTCTGCCTTTTTACTCTCTTTATGGAGTTTTCTGGTGAAAGGAAGTTCTCAACTTTAAATGTACTCAAATAATCAACCTTCTTCATTTATGAATATTATACACCAAGATAATAAAGATATTCTCTAATGCAAAGCGTGAGGTTGTAATTCAGTTTCATTTTTTGATATAAAGACTAATTATCACAACCTCTTATTCTAAAATGGGATGTCTAAGATTTGCTTCCAAAAAATGAGGGGCAGAGTGCAGATCTTGTGCTAAGACTACCTGCCTGTGTCTATGCAGGCATCTTGATTTTCTTTCTCCTTAATAAAAATGCATTGTGCCAAAACTGGGACTCTGCCGAAATCTTTCTCAGAGGAACCCAAGGACCCCACTCACCAAACCACAAGAGATAGCTAGGTAGAGAAAAAAAGAGGGGCAAGGGAAGACCTTAATCAGTACTGATAAACTGATGAATTGATAAATGTTTAACTTAGATGGTTCATTTTCCCTTCCTCTCGTATGTTTGAAATTTACCATAATAAAGTTGCTAAAAGCAAACTACCAAATGAGAAAAGATAAGTTGCCAATCATGTATCTGATAAAGTACAGTATCCAAAATAGATAAAGAATTCATACAATTCAATAAAAAAAAGCAAGCAACATGATGAAAAAATGAGCAAAGAAAATGAATAGTTTTTCCTAAGATAGCCAACAAGCACATAAGATGTTCAACATCAATAATCAGGGAAATGCAAATCAAAACTACAGTGAGCTATGATCTCACATATGCTGGAATGGCTAGTATCAAGACAAGAAATAACAAGTATTGGCAAAGGTGAAAAATGTGAACCCTGATGTAACTGTATGTGGGCTTGTAAACTGGTGCAGCCACTGTAAAAAACAGTATGGCAATTCATAAAAAAAATTGTAAAACAGAACTTAAGACTTCAAAATATTGAAGATGCTCTCCCTTTAGACATGTGGCTGGCTAAAAGCAAGCTAACAGCTGCATGTTTGATCTTGGCTTAAAAGGAAAAAGGGCAAGTGAAATTCTTCAAATCATCTATCTTAATATGCTCCTCTCGAACTGATTTGAAAAAATCAAAATGCAATCTATCAAAACTATGCAACTACCTTTAGAGCCTAAAAGCATTCATCAACAATAAATAATCATGATTTGCTGAGATATGATTTAGTAGCCAAACAGGTAGACAACTAGGCACATGTGTTTGTAGTCAAGAATCAGTTCAGTATAAGTTATATCCGTGGACTTTGTGATGATCTAATTTGTGTAGACGTAATTTTGTTTGATTTGAGGTTTCATATATTAGTGCCTTTTCTTTTAGTATATGTCTACAGTGTTTTTGGACAAATAACTAGAACTTCAATTATTTTTAATTTGTACTTTTTGCTGATTCAGTCCCATACCATACCAATTCCTGACCTTACAACATTCCAATAAGATGTATCTTATTTCAAACATATCAAACGTATATTAAACAAAATTTAGTCACCCAACCTAAAAAGCAAGAAAACAAATTGTGTTAGTAAATTTACTTACACTTTCATCAGCATCTTCTGCTACAGAAATCTGAGATATAGGTTTCTTGGGTATCACCAGAAAATGTGTTGGTGCTTGAGGGGAAATATCGTGGAAAGCAAGACACTAGGATAAAGAGAAGGGAGGGAAAAATCAAAGTCTTATACACTACATTTACCATTCTTTCACAGTTAACACCACAAGAGACAATGAAGTGAATGCTAAGAAGTCAGAAATGTACATAATGCATGTGGTCCCCAAGCTCTTTTCATGGAGTTTATAGTCTAATGGGACAACTGCCTTTAAACAAAGATTATACATGTAACAAAGGAAAAGTAAAGGCTGATATAAAAATGATTGTCACAGAAAACCCTGATTCAGAGTAGATGGTCAGGACAACCACGTTGAGATAATATTTATTTTAAAAAAAAGATTCATTTTTATGATTCACCCCACAAGAACTGGGGTGTAGGCCAAAGGTGCCGGGGTAGAGGGTGAGAGGATTCACCACAGACAGAGTGGGGAGCAGAACAGGCAGAGAGATTGAAACACACCACTGAGGGGAGCAGTGGGCAAGACAGCAGAGGTCTGCTGTGCCACGTGGGTAACCTCACTGGCCAGGAATCAAACTCATGCTGCAGTAGCTGGTGATAGCTTGATAGTGCCAGAACTTTAACCCCTGCTCCACCAGGGAGACCTGATATAGTTAACATTTAAACTGAGATTCAAAGAATGAAGAGAAACTACATATGCTGATTCTTGTGTAACTGTCAAGTCACTTCTCATGCAACTAACTCTTCTTGCTCTAACTAGTGTCCTTCAACTCTCTATCCTCATGGTTTTTCAACTACTGTCCCCTCTAATGCAATGATCTTCTCTCCCCAACCCCAACTTTTGCCTAACTTAAACTGATACTCATTCCTCAGGTTCCAAGGTATGTATCATTTCTGAAGGAAATACTTTCTTTTCTTCCTCCACCTTCTCTAGGTCAGAAGCCCTGGTTGTGCAATATCCTGTTGCTGTTTTTTTCTTTCACTTCAGTGATCAGTTTTGTAATTATATATTTGTCTATATTTGATCATTACTTATCTCTTCCTGCTTTACTCAACTAATTAAAAAAAATACCTATTCTCTTTTGTAGAAATAAAGATGGTAAGTAGCACTTATGCAAATCACATACCATATGAATGCTTTTGTATCTTTTGTTCTTTACCAAGGTAGAAGCTACTAAACAGAATCTGTCAATGTGAGTCAGTCTCCAGAGTTAGGGTTAATTTTATTTGGGAAGACATACAAAATCCAGTATTATTTACATTGCTTCGTGCTGTGACATTACTTACAGTGATTCAAACGTCAATATTTCAACAAGCATTTATAAAAAGCTCTGAAAATATTTTAAAACCAGTATGTATTTTCTGAAACAAGAGAACTTCCCTGACTAGTGAGTTATTTAATAACCTTATAAATTTAAAACAATACATATAGGATCCAATAAAATTTCAGGTAACATTTAACGTTAAGTATGCTACATACATAGCATAAAAAGTGTTTCTCATATTCCTTATTTCCTAAATTAACTTACAAAACTTTATCTAAATGAGTCAGCCTCCTGTACAGCTTTATCGAAGACCCAAACCCATAACTACAACTGCCCACTAAATATTTTATACAAGAGATTTGAGTAACATCAAACCGGGCCTTTTTAAAACAATTTCACTGCAGTGCAGTCAACCAAAACTACTTTCGTCTCTTGCCATAAAATTGCCTCCTGTGAAATATAAAGAGACGATTCAACTGTTATTGATGCAATATCTTCCTGGGAGGAGCCAAAAAGAAAGCAAATCCCAGAGGCTGGCCCACTTCTTATCTCCCCAGTGCGAGGCCAGAACCAGCGGTAGGGGTGGGCGTGGGGTCGGGGTGACGGACTGGCGGCCCCACTTAGGCCCTGCGCCCCCAGCCCCGAGTTGCAGAGCCGCGCCTAGAGGCGCTCGGTAGCACCTAGCAGGCCGGCCGTGCGCGGGAGATCGCGGAGATTGGGCCTGAGTCAGGGCGCGATCGAGTTTCTCCCTGTCAAGCAGAGCGCTGGCGAGATTGCAAGATTCCCGACACAGGCGAGGTCCCAAGCAGCAGGGGAGATGGCCGGAGACCCGCCCTGAACCCGTCGCGCCCCACACGCGCCGAGACCCCAATGTGCGGGGCCCGCTGGTGCCCGGCGGCCTGGCCCGCGCCCGGGACTGATAACGCGTAACCGGAGCGCCGGCACGCGCCGGCCGGCAGCCTCCGAGCGGCCACGGCCCTGCACGCTGGCTGGGGGCCCGCGGCAGAGGCCAAGCGGAGCGTCCGGGTCCTTCCCTTCCCCGATGCACCGCCGAACACCGCCCCCCCCACCCCCAACCTCGGCGTGAAACCGACGGTCGCGAGGCGCCGCGGGGTGCCCACCTGGTCATCCTCATAAATGATTTTGGCTGGGATTTCCTTGCGGATGATCTTCCCGAAGATCGTATCGCCACCAGGCCGAGCGGCCTGCGCCTTGGCGATCTCATCTGCCATCTCTGCTTCCCTCCAGCGCCGCCGCTAGGAGAGAAGCCAGGGAGGAAGGAGGAGCCGGGGAAACCGGCAGAGGGCGGGAGAGCGTGGCCCAGCCTGCGCGAGGACCGTGGCTGGGACGCCGAGACCGTGTTGCGCGTGCGCACTGGCGGCCTGCGCGGCGCGCGGCGCGCGGGGGAGCCCTGGGACCGCGGAGCGAGGTTTATGGTCCCAAGCCCGGGGAACCACACCAAGGTCGTTTCTCTTTTTGCTTGTCTGTCTTGTCACTCTGGAAGTGGGGTTTTCTGCATAAACCTTTCTTCACTTGCCTTAACAGATGGTAGTAAGAAAATTAGAAGCTATGGCTGAAAAGATACGAAAATGTAAGCAGCACTGAGCACGTTTGTCGACTGAAACACCCTAACACTCATGTCTAGCTTTTGGCCTCTTAGCGGTGAACTCAGGGTAATATATACACTTGTGGGGTCTCATTGATATATACCTGAAAATTACTGTAATGCAGTGTTCCTTCAATTTTTTTTTTTTTAAAGTGTTGGCTGGCAATTAAGCCCTCCTTGCATCAGTTGTTTTCTTCCTCTAGCATTGTTTCTCAAGTGTGCATGTTAAAATCATTTGGGGACCTCTTTAAAAATCCCGGTGGACCCAACAGCACCCCAGGGCAATTAAATTAGACTCTCCAGGGGTCATACCCAGGTATGGTAGTTTTCTAAACCTCTCTAAACTGCTACAAAGAATTTTTCTCTGCAGTAATCAACCAAATGTAAGATGCCGCATGTTAACAAAACTTTCCTGTATGATTATAATTTACCACTCTTTCTTGACAAAATTGGTGGTCCTTTTCAATCTTTGAATTGTCCCACTTGCTACTTTTGCTATTAAAAGCTTTACTGGGACAATTGCTGGAATTTAAGAGGGTGGTCCCCAGGGAAAGGGGAGTTGCCAGTTACCCTGCCCCACCCAAGGGAGGGTAGAGCTAATCATGGAAGAGGAGAAGCTGAAGAGGAGACTGGGGAAGGACAAAAGCAGGATGGAGAGCAAGAAGGAGACCTGGAGGAGGCACATAGAGAAGAGAGACACATGAAGAAGCTGCACTTGCTTTTTGGCCCTGGATTGGTTGAAACAGATAGTGGGTGGGAGACTCTTGGGCAATGGCAGCATTCATCTTGATTTTGATGTTGCTCTTTTCCTTACAGACTGGTCTGGCTCTTTCAGACCCTTTTGTATGGGTCCCCACTAGAAGGTGCTGTAGACTTGTGGCAGGCTTTCAGGCCACATTGACCTTGCTTTGGGCCAACCCTGTTTGACTGGACATTTACCCAGAAGGGGATGGGTAACTTTAGGTGTTTTATTTGGAAACAGTGTTTTTTCCCCTTTACTGTATAACATACTAATTGCATTAAAGGTCCTTTTTATTGATGGTTTTGCACACTAGAGTAAGTTTTGTCTTGATGTGGTGGATGGCAGAACCTATTTAGAGTAGGCAGGTTTGGGGGTTTTGGGGTGCTCTCTCCCTGTCCTGTAACAAACTCAACAGTGCCTGTAAGATAATTTTCTTAAAGATTTATTTATTTATGCATACAAGAACTGGGGTACAGGCGAGAGGTGTTGAGGTGGGAGGATTCACCAGAGACAGAGTGGGGAGCAGAACAGGTGGATTTGTTACAGGGCAGGGAGAGAGGCATTTTAGAACCCCCAAACCTGCCTGTTCTGAATGGGTTTTGTTATTTACTGCATTAAGATAAATATATAAGGCCTTTAATGGAAAGGAATTTTAATATAATTGGGGAATAATATAGAAAGGATAAAGAACATAGTTATTAAGTTAAGTTATTAAAGTTATTTATTTTTTTGAGGGTAAAAGTTTAGCTAAATAGGATTGGCCCAAAGCAAGGCTTAAAAGCCTGCTACAAGTTTAAAGGACTTTTTAGTAGAGACCTATAGAAAAGGGTTAGAGAGAGTTAGATAAATCAGGGAGGAAAAGAATAAAATTAAGATGAAAACTGCTATTATTAAGCTTTCCACGGGTTTTTTATTTACATTTGTTTTAACTAATTTAAGACTAAAATGTATGCAGTTTTTTTTTACATGTTTCTTTGCTTTACATGCCTCTTTCATGCCTCCTTGCTACTTTTTATTTTGCTTTTTTCTTCCTTCCGTTTTTCTTTTTCTTTTTTTTTTTTTTTTTAGCATTTTTTAATTTCTGCTTAGCTCTATCCACTTAGGGCAGAACTGGGATTTTGGAACGTCCCCTTTTCCACCACCCTGTTACAGATTGACTGAAGTACACTGCTGAGGGGCGCAGCAGGCAAGACAGGAGAGGTCTGCTATGCCATGTGGGTCACCTCCCTAGCAGGGGATTTAACTCATGCTGCAGTGGCTGCTAATAGCTTTATAGTGCTGTGACTTAACTCCTTACACCAGCAGGGAGGCCCCTGATTTAAGGATCTTGAGGTGAAAAGGTACTGTTTTTATCCAGTGTAATCATTGGGACCCTTATTAGTAGAAATACAATAAGAGAGTGAAAAGTAGATATACTGATGAAACCAGGAATGAGAGTGAGAGATTAAAAATGCTCCACTCTTGGGCCTCCCTAGTGGTGCAGTGGGTTAAGCAACGCACTATGAAGCAAATCGCAGCCACTGCAGCATGAGTTTGATCCCTGCCGCCAGCCAGGGAGGGGACCCACATGGCCCAGCAGACCTCTCCTGCTGTGCCCACTGCTCCCCTCAGCAGTGTGTTTCAGTCAGTCTGCCTGTTCTGCTCCCACTCTGTCTCTAGTGAATAATCTTCTCACCTCCCTGGACTCTGGTCTGTACCCCAGCACTTATGTGCATAAATAAAATCTTAAAATAAAATAAAAATGCTCTACTGTTAACTCTGAGGATGGAAAGGGCTACAATGAGGTGGAACTCTGAAAATCAGATGTACAAATCAGGTTTCTCTAGGCTAAAAGCATGGTCTTCACAGGGATTCATTCCTTCCTGAGGATAATGGTCCCCTATTCTTTTCCAGCTTCACATCTGTAACGTTTCTTTTGTCAAAGTAACACATTAAGAAGTTCCTAGGATTTACAACCACTGTGGAAAGCAGTGTGGGGGTTACTTAAACTGTTAAAAATGCAACTTCCATATGATCTAACAATTCCACTCCCAGGTATTTACCCAAAGGACACAAAAATACTAATTCAAAAGGACACCTGCACCCCTATGTTTATTTTAGCACTATTTACAATAGGTAAGCTGTGGAAACAACCCAAATACTCAAAAACAGATGACTGGATCAAGAAGATGTGGTACATACACATGCACACACATACACACTGGAATATTACTCAGCAATCAAAAAGGTAGAGTCATGGCATTTGCAGAAACATGGATAGAGCTGGAAGAGATCATGCTCAGTGAAATATGCCAAAAAGAAAAAAATACCAGGTGGTTTTGTTATAGGGCAATCCTAATATAAAATGGGTTCCCCACACTGGGTTCTTTACCCACGCGTTTAGAAGACTTAAAAGTTCCAACTCCAGGTACACGTGGCAAAAGTTATTAGCACGTTTTATTTTATGAAAGAAAGGGGAATAAAATAGTAATAACACCAAAGGAAAAAGAAAGGGATACAAATCCACAAATACTCTACTAGATCTAAGCAATGGCGTGTTGAGAGCTGGCTCCGAGTCGAATGAGATGTCTCTGAAGGAAGGGGTCTGGCTTCTCAGTAAGAAAGAGAGCGTGCTCAAGGCTCACCTTGGTTTTATAGCCAGCCTGGCTGCTTAACTTTACCTTCAGGTCCTTGTAATTTACTTTTCGATAATTATTTTATTGGATTTGTGGTTTTGGAACACTGATGGTCTGGAGTGGGGGTTGGAGTTTACACACCCATAATTTATTTAGGACTACCTTTCCCCCCTAACAGTTTCAGTTATAGGGAGAATGTAAAGGATTCAAATAAGGAAACGGGCAAGGGTGGGGGTGGTAATTATAATAAAATCAAAATCAACAGACGATTTATAAGCCAGAGACAATCTGCAGGGGAAAGGAGGGAACAGTATCAAACAGGTGGGTAGAACACAAGGCACTATGGGATGGTACACTGGTGAAATGGTGGTGGGAATTTCACAGGGACTATACACACACAAGAAGAGAAAACATACACTGTACAAAAATGAGGAATGATGTAAAAAATACATTAAATAATAAAATTTTTTAAAAAAGCTCCTAGGATTTAAACTTGGACACCTTTTATTTATTTATTTTTAAAGATTTATTTATTTATGCATACAAGCACTGGGGTACAGGCCAGAGGTGTGGGGGATGAGAGGATTCACCACAGAGCAGGGAGCAGAACAGGCAGAGCAACCGAAGTACACTGCTGAGGGGAGCAGCGGGCACAGCAGGAGAGGTCTGCCGCGCCATGTGGGTCCCCCCCCTGGCTGGCAGCAGGGATCGAACTCGTGCTGCGGTGGCTGCTGTTTGCTTCATAGTGTGTTGCTTAACCCACTGCGCCACCAGGGAGGCCCCTTTGGACACCTTTTAAAAACGCTTATTTTGCATACTACAAAGCTCCATGAACTTACATGATGAGTATCTTGGCATTTTCTGTTCAGTTCTGGGCCCCACACTTTGAGATGTCAAGAAACCAAGACATATTCTGAGAAGAACCAGGATAGAGTTAACTCATTTGTGGAATAGCTGATTGACAGATTTATCTCAGAGAAGAGAAGCTTCAAGACTGAACCAATTTTGGTACTATGGAAATTATATTTTTAAATATTCGCAAATGAAGAGTTTTGGTTAAATGAATACAGGACCCTAGTTAGCCTAAGATTATCACAACTATAAAGTTTCAGGAAGTTGGGCTATGATTCAAAACTGAAAGAAAATAAGTATCTTGGGCCCTCCCTGGTGGCTCAATGGGAGTAACGCACTATGAAGCAAACTTCAGCCACTGCAGCATCCCTGGCCAGGGAGTTGACCAACATGGCACAGCAGACCTCTCCTGCCTCGCCCAGTGCTTCCCTCAGCAGTTAATCTGCCTATTCTGTTCCCCACTCTGTCTCTGGTGGATCCTCTCACCACCCGCACCTCTGGCCTGTACCCCAGTGCTTGTATGTATAAATAAAATCTTTTAAAAGAAAAAGTATCTTTAATCATTCATTAGCAATCAGAAGACACGACAATGCAATGTCACAATATCATCTAACTTATTTCTAGAATAAAAGATAATATCCAGTATATTTTATTCAATTGCTATTATGTTAAAAACTTCTCCAAAAAAAAACACTCTCCTGCAAATCTAATGCATTTTATTAAACAAAACAAAGTCAGCTGTCATCTTGATCTTCTTGTGACTTGTAACGTTTCAAAAATGATGTAAGTCACAGAAAAGGGAAACAGTTTTGGAAATGCAAATCTTTCACTATTTATAAGTTAATGTTTACCCAAAAGTTAACCTGAAAGGCTTTGAGGGTAGGGAAAGCTAACGATGATTATGTAATGGGGAAAAGGTTGAGATTTTTTTGATGCTTGTAAGGTCATAAGTTAAAATTTACTTCAGTAAGTGCTTGTGATTGTTTATGACCAAGATGCTGCTATAAACTATTTCCGATCGCCTGACCCAGCTAAACCAAAAAATGGGGCAAGTTAAGTAGGCAAGTTGTATGTGTTGGTGATGTTTTGGACAGGTGTTAGGTTCAGTGGATGGGATCCTGTGGTGAGAAGTTTCACCGGAATTTCCCTTTCAGGGGCACATGGAATGTTTACCCAGGAGATAAAGACCTTTGTGCAGACACAAGCAGGTTAAGATTATGTTTAAAAAGACAAGTTTATTAGGAAAAGAAGAAGGAAAAAGAAAGGCACCTGTGTAGTCACAGATGGGTGAGAAGGCAGCTGCTTCTGTTTTGCAAAGATTAGAGTTATGTGAAAAGAAACATCTGCATAGTTACGGGAAGGGGTGGGGGCCAAGCAGGACAGCTACATCTTGCCAGTACAAAAATTGTACTGACATAGTGTTCTTTTAGGGAGAGGTTCATTCCTTTGTGGAATTGCTATCTATTGTAAATTAATTACTTCTAGGCTATGACTAGGTTGATTTGTAAGGTCCAGTGATTCCCTACAATGGCTCTCAATCTCCAAATAACCTCTTTTGGCCTGTGCCTCCCCGATACTGTCTCTAGTAGTGTGATACTTGCTATAAAGCAGTTGGTTCCTAAGAATTTTTCATTTCTATAACTTGGGTTAACTACTATGTTAAGAATTTCTACTCCCCCACCCCTCCAATTTCTGGGCTTGTGATGCCGCCATCAGTTGGGCCTTAGCTCTTTTTTTTTTTAACAGTGATTATCAATTTATTAAAAAGGTTGATTTAAGAATCAGCAATGGTGACTACACCCTCAATTCCTGACTCAAAATTTATGGCAGTAATTTGCTTAAAAATCTCAGCAGTACTTTGCAAGATAATGAATCCCTTGCGACTCCTCAGAAAAAGGTCCCCTTTCACCAGGTGAGTTTTGTTTTTGAGCCTTGATAGGCATCTGAACTGGTCTCTTCACTTTGAAATTCCTTTGCCACTCTGATCAAGTGAGCACACACCTCCAAATATTTTGTTACTGCTGCTTAGAGGAACTATATTCGGTGAATCCTACCTCTGGTTTCACGATGTCTTTCAGTATCTTTAAAGCCAAAGCGGCTGTGCAGCTTTCTGACTGCTGCAGAAAGAGCAGTGGTGAGGCAGGAGCAGAAGCTGGCAAGAGGTTGAGCCCCGCTCCATCTGTGACCGGGTCATCTGCCAAAAGCAGGGTTTATTTATTTACATTTGTAAGAAGAAAGTCTCACTGAGAAACGTTAAAATAAGGACGCTTTAATAGATGATCCCTCAATCCTCCAACAGGTGGTTATGACTTAGGTGCACAAACTACTCGTTAAACTTTTTCCAAGTACTGTATACTCTTTCGTGTCATATAATGCCATATAGGGATATAGTGTTAATGCCACCATTTTACAAAGAGAAAAAAATGGGCACACTGAGACTAATTTTCCCATAGTCACACCAACTAAATTATAGCCGTTCAAAGAACTCAAAGTCGCCGTAGAAAGGGCTGGAAGTGCCTCTGCCCCTAACTAACATGGCGGCCTGGCGGTTTCCGTTCTCTTGTCGCCAGTAACTTGAACCTGCGATTTCTCGCGGTTTTACCAAATGGCACCGGCTTAGTGGCTCCATGCTCCCTCTACGGAAGGCGGGGCTACGATGGAGATGCTTCCTGGTGATTGGTTACGTTTTCTTGGAACGTGACTACGGGGAGTTAGACAGTTCACGCCAGGCAGTGATTGGTTGCTGAGGGGCGCGGCCACTCGATCGCTTAAGAGGTGGCGGCATCCGCGAAGAGCGCCATGGGTCAAGCCGCCAAGGTGACAGGGTCCTGGAGGGGGTGGGTGTGATGCTTATGGGGTAAAGCAGGAGCACGGCCTTGGCGAAGGTTGTCTGGAGTCTCTGCTGAGGTTCAGTATCTTCATGAAGGTGGTTGCCGTAGCCGCTGAGGAGCCCGTGACCACCCCTGGAACGTGTTTTGTGTAGATATAGATACAGAGAAGGGAGGAAGGACGCACCAATGGTTGTTACTTCTTAGTCTGCCAGGCTGCCCAGGGTTTTTGTGACGGAAGGCCATTACTTGAATTCTGTCCCTGTTTTATCTTCAGACTGTCTGAAGGACCCATTTCCACATAGTCGATAATGGGGCAAGACGCCTTCTGCAATCCTGCGCTAACACCTTACAGTGAGGTGAAAGGTGTAGTAAGAAGGTGCACAAGATCTAAAATCCAAGGATTTTAAAATCACCAGCCAAAAGTGACATTGAGAAAGAGCAAAGTGCCATGAGCCCTGCGTACTTTGAAAAAGCCTGGGAAGTGATGACCCCACCCAGGTCACATCCCCGAGGACCCAGTTTCAAATTAATTTGTCCTCAGACGGATGCACTTTCCTGGCCAGTGCATGTATCAGTCATCCCTAACTAAACATCGTCAGCATGGCCTTTTGGGACCTGTCCCTGTCGCTGGCTGAAACATCGGCAATGGATGGGAAAATGGTATGAGAAATAGCGTGAGGAAAAACTATGCTTCTGGTGTCTTGCTTCATCTATTACTAAACCTGATCTCAGTACATTTTAATGTCACATTGCCAATATAAACGAAGTCATAAAGGGTTATTCCTTTAAAAATTTGAATGTCCACAATAGTTGTTAACAATATCCACCAGCCAACCTTTAGCCTGTACTGTCTAAGCATAATGGATACAATAATAAACAGACCACCTTTGCTTTTGTGGAGAAATCTAGCAAGTGGGGAGATTTTAAACAGCAGTTGGCCCTCAAATAATGTGGAATATAGGGGTGCCAGCCTACACTGTCCTGTATAAAATTTTTTGATTCCCTAGAACCTTAACTACAACCATCCCTTGTTATTCACATGGATTTACTTCAGCACTACCATTACCCCTGCCCCATTATTAAAATCAGCAGGATGATTATATTATGCCTTTTGTATGGATTCACAGATTCAGCAAAACAATATCTAAGGGTGGTTGAATTTGTGAATTTGAAACCTGGGGTGTAAGTGAACCTCTGCAGTTCAAACTGTGTTGTTTAATCATAAAAGTAGTAAGTGCTTTGAATTTTAAAAAACTTGTTTTGTGAACTTATAATTGGGATTTAACTTATCTGAATGGATGCAAAATAATTCTTAATCTTAAAAGTTTAAGTTGAGATTAATTCCAAGTTTGATTAGAAATTGTCTAGAAAAAAAGTATTCCAGAAAGATATGTAGAAAGTCCTTGTAGTGGGAAGTTGCTTGGAGAACCAGAATACAAATGAAGTTATATATTATTTCTTCCAGAAATGCTTGTTGAGATCTAGCATATGTAGAAAATACCTATGTTAAGTGTGAGAATATGGCAGTGACCAGGAAGCCTTTGAGAAAGCATAAGAATGACTAGTGAACATTTAATTAACACAATATTAATGCCCAGAAGTATTGAGAAATGAAGTGGTAGCTTGTTGATGTTTTAGATTTGTATTTCTCTATTAGCAAATTACTTTGCACATCTCATGTCCTTATAGGCCTTTGTCTGTGTTTGGAGAAATTCTTTATACCTACTTTTCCATTGTTTTAAATGTTGAGTTTGAAAAATTCTTTGTGTTCTAGATATTACATAGCCTTATTAATTTTATGATTTACAAGTATTTCCTCACATTCTATGGGATTTTTCCTCTTTTAGTGATGTTTTTACACTTTCTCTTAAAAATTTTTAAAGTTTTTATAAAGGTAATAAATATGTAAAGTTTAAGAAGTCAAATAGTGTTACCCAAAAATCAATAGGTATATATTGCCTCCTACGTTATCCCCTTGGAGAGAAGTAAAACATTTTAGCTATTTCTTCTGATACCTGTCTCTGTGTTTATAAGTAGTATGTTCAAATGGCTTTTTTTTTTTTTGAGCTATCATTTATTGATTTTTAACTATGGAGGATGAGAACTAAACTCTTATAATTCCTCTCAGAATACAAATTGGGTGAAACAGTTTTTGTCTGATATTATGTTGACTGTATAAAACTTGTTCCACATCTAAGTCTTGTAATATTTACTTAAACTGCCTTTCTTTTATTTTTCAAGGTTTTTAAAAATTTATTTATGCATAGAAGAACTGGAGTGTAGGCCAAAAGTGCTGGGGTGATAGGGTTCATCAAAGCAGAGTAGGGAGCAAAACAGGTAGATCTGCTAAGGGGAGCAGAGGGCAAGAAAGGAGAGGTCTGCTGTACCATATGTGGTTTAGCTCCCTGATCTGGGATCGAACTCTGACCACAGCAGTGATAGCACTGAGATTTAACTCCTAGGCCAACAGGGAGACCCCTGCCTTTCCTTTTAAGTCATTTTTTCTTGAAATTAATACCGACTTTGTTTATATTATCATTGGTTAATTTCCTATTATAGTCTATCCCCAAATTGAGCAAAATTGGGGTGTACCAGTTTTATTTTCCTAGCAATATCTTTTTTGGAGCAGTTCACCCTTTTGTTATAGTTAGACTGGCTACACAAATCCAAACCTATATTTGTTGTTCACCATTATCTCTGCCTCTCCTGTGTCACTAGATCACCTCCTCTGCCTGGTTCCCACATTTTTTTTCTTAATGATTCATCACCTTGTTTTGGTAGGGTACATTCTTCTGTAGCTCTCCAAGAAGGATGCACAGCAGATAAGAGACTTCACATTTCTGAACATATCACTTTGCCCTTGTAGTTAGATAATAGTTTGAGTATACCTGGTGTTCTAAGTTGGACTTTTTAAAAAAAAACATGAAGACATTACTTTCTCATAGTGATGATGCTATTTTAAAGTCAGGTGTCATTCTGATTTTCTCTCCTTTTATGTGTGAATTGTTTTTTCTCTCAGTTTTCTTTTATCAGCACTGCCCTGACCTTACATCATTATGTGCTATAGTATAGGTTGGACACTTGGTGGAACTCTTTCAATTACAGTAGATCAGATACCTCAATTGGTGACATTTTCTTAATTTTCCTCTTATTTTCTGCCATTTTTCTCTGTTCTCAATTGTTGGGATTGTATTATTGTAAATGTTAGGTCATTTAGACTATTCTAATTTTTTTTTAACTTCAGCTCTTCAGTTATTTATCTCTGAATTTTTATTTCACTTTTTGAGTAGGTTTTCTCAACTTAGTCTTTGCTACATCACTCAGTTGATATCTAAGAGCACTGGGAGTTTTCTGAATGTATCTTTTTTAAAATTTACTAAAACTACTTTTTGATTATATTCCATTTTTGCAGTAATATATTTCTGAGGAAGTTCACTGTGATTGTTTGATTTTGTTTTATTTTTACTATTCCTGCTCCCTGTTTCCTATTACTGTATTGGTGTTGCCTGTTGATATTATAGGTTTTCAAATGTATATAAAATATTTTAAATAATGCCTAGCACACAGTACGTTCTCAGTATATGTTAGATATTATTATCATGACTATACTGGAGTAAAGGAAAGAATGATGGTAAAATGACAAATTTTTGTGAGTAGGTTAAACAAGAGATGGGAGGTCTGAACTTAAATAGTTTTCAGGGATAGATAAAATACATAAGATTAGAGAGACAGACTTCAAGTTTCCATGAAGAATAAAGTAAATTTAAAGTAAGATCTAGAGATTTTTACTTGAGAAATTTGGGGTCTTCAATACTGAAATTGAGAAGATGTGAGAAAGAGCAATAATAAGGAAATCATGAGTACCTTTTTGGAGAAGGTTGAGGTTGCCTTGGCCTTTCACTAAAACCTCTCTACAGTCTGTCTTCTACTAAAATGCCAGGCTCTTTTCCTTTATTATAGGTATATTTTTTAAACAAATATTTCAAGTATTCATAAGTCTCAGAATTCTGTTTTGAGAAATCACTGTTAAGCTTACCTAAAATGTCTAAAATGTTTTCCTTTAGACATAAATTCATCGACTTGTATGATGAAGGCTTTGTAAGTTAATAAAAATGAAAACAAGTACATATCAGACTTGTAAATTTAGTTCCCTTCACAAACTAGTTTTTGACAGGAGGACATTAACTTTTTTTTTAAGATTTATTTATGCATATAAGAGCTGGGGTATAGACCAGAGTAGTGGGAGGTGAGAACATTCACCAGAGATAGAGTGGGGAGCAGAACAGGCAGATCAGCTGAAATACACTGCTGAGGGGAGCAGCAGGCCAGGAAAGAGAGGTCTGCTGCGCCATGTGGGTCCCCTCCCTGGCCGGGGATTGAACTCGCGCTGCAGTGACTGCTGTTTGCTTCATAGTGCATTGCTTAACCCACTGCACCACCAGGGAGGCCCGGCACATTAACATTTTAACCATCTTTATATTGGTTTGTTTCAAAGAACATTGTATTATTTTTGTAATCAAATTTTTTAAAATTTAAAGGTAAATAATGACTGGAAAGTTATTTGACAAACCCTGGTTTTTACCTATTTCAGCTCTTCTGCTATTTTGAACAAAAGTCCCAGAAACAAATAGAAAAATATTACCTAATCCTTATAACTATATAGAATGTGATTTTTTTTTTTTCTTTTGAGGTTTGAATTCTGATTTTCATTACAGGTTTTGCAGCTCTTTAAAACACTGCACAGGACCAGGAAACAAGTTTTTAAAAATGATACCAGAGCATTAGAAGGTAAGTTTATTTTTTTACCCTTTTGGAACAAATCCTTTTCAGATGCCTATTAATCTATCCAGAAGGACTCTCTGTGTTTAAGACCCATTTTAGGGTATGACTTTCACTATTTCTCTCCTAATGTTGTTTATAAACAATGTTTATAAAGATTTGTTTACATTACAGTTTAAGGAGTTTCTCCTTAAAAATGTTAAAAGATCATGTTTCCTTAAGAAATGGGGAGGTGGGGAGTGGGTCTCCCTGGTGGCTCAGGGGTTAAGTCTCAGCTCTATCAAGCTATAACCAGCCACTGTGGCATGAGTTTGATCCCTGGCCAGGGAGCTGACTCACATAGTACAGCAGACCACTCATTGCTCCCCTCAGCAGTGTGTTTTGGTAGGTCCACCTGTTTTGCTCCCCACTCTGATGAGTTCTCTCACCCCCCACACCTCTGGCTTATACCCCAGTTTTTGTATGCATAAATAAATAAAACTAAATCTTTTTTTTAAAAAATCATGATAAAGCATCAAAATTTCCATGTGCCCTATTGCTTACCTATGATTAAATCATTGCACTCATTTCTTAATTTATTGTCACATCCATATACTACCATATTAATACTTTGTGTCAAGTAGACATGAGGAGAATTAATGAAGGAGAATCTGTTCCAGAGAACTCAAAATTCAGTATCCAATTATTGTAAGTAGTTTCTGTGTCATCTGGAAGTCAGAGCTCTAAACTCAGGTTCTATGTTCAATTCAAATCTAAACTTTTTTTATTCATATAAGAACTGGGGTACAGGCCAGAGGTGTGGGCGGTGAGAGGATTCACCAGAGACAGAGCGGGGAGCTGAACAGGCAGATTGACTGAGATACACTGAGGGGAGCAGCAGGCGAGGCAGGAGAGGTCTGCCTGCCATGCCATGTGGGTCCCATCCCTGGCCTATGGCAGAGATCAAACTCCTGCTGCAGTGGCTGCGGTGTGCTTCATAGTGTGTTGCTTAACCCACTGCACCACCAGGGGAGGGCCCTCAAATCTAAACTTTTAATTTGATCCCTAGTTAAATTGTGTCCACTGCCCTTAAGAATTCAAGTTTTTGTTATTCACCCCAAATAATTGAATATTAAGAAGTATGTGCTTCATTTTATATGTACTTGATAAAAATTCCTCACTTAATCCTCATAACAGCCCTGTGAGATAGCTACTATTATAATTCTTTTACAAAATAAAAAACTGACAAAATGTGAAAGGATCTGCTCTGCATCTTACTTAGTAAGGTAAAGAGCTAGGATTTAGCCTACACAGTAGCATAAACCGTTAGCCACTTTGCATATTTAAATTAATCAAATATAAAAGAAAGGTTTCATATTTAGTTTCTATCAACATGGCATGTTTTTGTTGCTTTAAATGTTTTAACTAAAATAATTACAAAAACAATTAACATTACTATTTATTAAATCCCTTACAAGGAGTAGATTGTTCCATTAAATGCTTACAGACGTATAGTAAGTTTGTCAGTCAGATTAGAATGTTGCTATAATGATGCCAAATTCTTAGTGGTGTACATGAACAAACTTTTAACTTGCCACTAATTTTACATGTCAGTCAAAGCACTCAAATAAATAAATAAATAGATAGATAAATAGATAAATAAATAAAATAGGTTCTCTTTGCTGCTATGTATTTTAATTGTGTATGTGTATGCCTGTTATATGCGCTTTAATATGCTTATGTATATTTATTTTTACCATCTTTTTTAAAAAGCATTTTAATTTAAATCTTTAGATTTATAGACACAAAGGATTAAATTAGATTTGGTAAAATTGAATATTTAGAGGTAAGCAAATGAAATTGGAAGTAAAGAACAGAAAATAAAAGTATTATAGTGCTAACCACTTTTATTATGTTTAATTATAAATTTTCCAGCCTGTCAACAACTCAACAAATAAGAAAAAAAATTCTTATTTTTACACTTTGTTTTATATTAGGCAAAACTATTTTATTATAGAAGTGCTCATTCATAATAACATGTGAATTATTGTAAAGGAATTATAAATGGAAAGGCAAATAACCATATGTATATTTTTCTTTCTCTAGCAGCCAGAATAAAGATAAATGAAGAATTCAAAAGCAATAAAAATGAAACTTCTCCTAAGAAAGTAGAAGAGGTACAGTACAGTAATTCAGTTTTTCAGTTACAATAAAACTCACAGATTTTCTTTCTTTCTTTTTTAAATTTTTTTTTTTTTTCTCACAATGTTTGCTTTCTTTTCTGGCTGTAATCCCCATAGAATTTCCACCACCAATTCACTCGGGCACCTTCACCATAGTCCCTTGTGCTCTTCCCATCCCTGCCTTGATCCCAACCCCACCCTCTTTCCTGCAGAATGTCTCAGTTTTGTAACTGTTTTCATTTGTCTTGTTGGTTTTTTTGTTGTCATTGTTGTTTTATTTTTTTCCTTGATCCCCTATATTCCTCCTCAAATGGGGACTATCACTATTTTTCTTTTTCCTTCTGACTTATTTCACTGAGCATAATTCCTTCAAGTTCCATCCATATTCCTATGAACATCTCTAGTTTATCCTTTTTGATGACCATTGTGTTTATATGCCACATTTTCTTGATCCAGTCTTTTATTTTTGGGCTTTTGGGTTAATACTAAGTTTTTCCTATCATAAATAATGCTGCGATAAACATAGGGGTGCATGTATTCTTTTGAATTAGTGTTTTGTGTTCTTTGGGTAAATCCCTAGGAGTGGGATTACTGGGTTATTTGGTAACTCCATTTTTAACAGACTGAGGAACCTCCATACAACTTTCCATAAAGGTTGGACCAGTTTGCATTCCCACCAGCCATATAGGAGAGTTCCTTTTGAACCACATACTCGCCAACATTTGTTGTTGCTAAAAACTCATAAATTTTCTTTTAACTAGGGGAATGATGGAAATGGGGAGTTGTTGAAAATAACAGTTAAAACCACCACAAATATAGATAACCTTCGCTTGTTTGTTATGACTCACTTCTTTGGGATCACCTGCCTATACCCATGGACAATAACTTGCCTGCTGAAAAGAACACAGTTATAGCCATGGTCAAAGTAAGCACAGTAAACAAACCCAGTAACCCACAGAAGTTTGTATTCCCAAGTGACTGAAACAAAGGGGAATAAATGTTGTAGTAACTCTTTACTACAGAGTGAACTTCAACTCATTTCCTTCATCTAGATGTTATTTATTTTTATAAATTCCTATTTTGGCAATAGAAGTTTACTAGTCAGTTCATGAACTACTCTCACTTTGCCTTTATTTTGCACTCTAGTTAGTTGCTGTAGTTGAACACTAGTCTGTGATCTCCCTAATGCTCCAATACAAGTTTTTTGAAAAAATTTACAGTAATTCTTTTCCTATATAAAATCATACTGCAGATATACACAGAGACAGTGTCTCTGTCTTAAGCTTCCCAGATGTTCCTTTATCTACTTTATATAATTTTGGGAAAAATCCTTAGGAACAAAACAAAAAATGGAATATTATTTTGAGGAGTAGTAATTACGATTCCAGGAGTTGGATTGCTAAAGAGAAAGGTACAAACTGGAGAAATTATTCTTCCATTTTTAATAGAATTTCCACATGTTAAAAAAATATCTGATGAAAATGCACTTATATTTCATAAATAAAAGTACCATTTTGAAATAGTAAATATCTGTAATAATAAAGATAATGAGATAAAATTAGGTAGCCTGAGACATCTTCTATACCAAAAGTTCTCAGACTTTTTGGTCTTCAGACTCCTTTACCTTCTTAAATAGTTGAGACCTCAAAATTGTTGTTTATGTGCTATATTTACCATATTAGAAATTAAACTGAGAATATTAAAAAATGTCTTGATTAAATATATATTGTTAACAAATACGGTATTTATGAAAAATAACCAATTTTCAAGAATATTTAGTGAGGAGAATCGCATAATTCTACATTTTTCCAACCTCTTTAATGTCCAGCTAAATTGTCATTCCTGCTTCTTTATTCAACCTGATAAGTTTTTAGGTTGAAGTATATGAAAAAAAGTTGACTTCACACAGATATGTAGATGGAAAAGTCTCCAACCCTTTACAAATATTACCAGATATATAACTTTTTCAGATAGTGTGAATATTCTTCCATTATATCCTCAACAAGTGGTAAATTTCCTTAATGATTAATTGCAGGGCCTCCTCGGTAGCACAAGGGGTTGAGCGCCACATTGTGGTGTTTCCACAGCCACTGCAGCATGAGTTCGCTCCCCAGCCATGGAGGGGACCCACAGGGCACAGCAGACCTCTCCTGCCTTGCCCACTGCTTCCTTCAGCAGTGTATTTCGGTTGATCTGCCTGTTGTGCTCCCCACTCTTTCTCTGGTGAATTCTCTCACCCTCCGCGCCTCTGGCCTATACCTCAGCTCTTGTATGCATAAATAAAATCTTTAAAAATAAATAATTTTTAAAAAATCATTAATTGCAATGTGGAACTCTTATCTGTTAGATCAAAGGAGTTAGATAAGTTGACATGTCTGTAGGTAGTTAGATAAATAGATGAGTAGGGAGACAGAACAAGAGCAAGATATTTTTTTTCTCCCGGATTCATTCCCTCTAATATTTCCTAATCTAATCTAGCCTTGTTTCCAACCTTAGACTTAGTACTGGACTTCAGTAAGGATTTGCTTTCCGAGAGCCTTCTCCATCTCAGTGACAGCGCCCTTCTTTTGAAGCTCAAGCCAATACCTTGATGCTATCTTGACCACCTTCCTTTTCTTGCTGTTAAACCCAGTCAGCAAATCTATTGGCTTAACCTTGAAAATATACTTAGAAGTCTCCAACTTCTCATTCTCTCCATTGTTATCTCCTGGTTTAAAGCACCATCATTTGGTTCCTCCCCTAGGAGGAATATAAGGGAACCAAATAAGGATCAAGGAAAGGAATAAGAACAATAATAATAATAATAACAATAAAGACACAAAAACCAAAAATGAAATGACAAGGACAAATTGGGGACACTTGGTGGGGAGGGGGGAGAGGAAGGGTTGAGGGCAATGGGAGCACGGGAGACTGAGGTGATGGTGCACTGGTGATATGGTGATGGGGAATACATGGGGATTACAATTGATGTCAAATACAAACTCCTAATCCAGTACTCCATTTTTCTAGTATTCACAATATCTATAAAAGTTTCAAGACTTCTCTCCTCCTACCCCCAACCAGAGTGTGCATTTTAAACACATTATGAAATATACAATAAAAAATGCTCTAAATCTGTTTTGGAATGTAATGGGGAATGGGTGAATAAATATTTAAAGTATACACATGTCTGAACTTTGTATATGCCTAGAGTGGTTACAAAAAGTTAGAGACGGTATTACTTAAAAAGAATTTGCGGGCCTCCCTGGTGGCGCAGTGGGTTAAGCAACGCACTATGAAGCAAACCGCAGTCACTGCAGCACGAGTTCGATCCCTGCTGCCGGCCAGGGCAGGGACCCACATTGTGCGGCAGACCTCTCCTGCTGTGCCCGCTGCTCCCCTCAGCAGTGTACTTCCGTTGATCTGCCTGTTCTGCTCCCCGCTCTCTGTGGTGAATCCTCTC
>JAGFMF010012090.1:1524929-1551071 GCA_019455555.1 Galemys pyrenaicus | reverse complement strand
CCATGTGGGTCACCTTCCTGGCCGGCGGCAGGGATCGAACTCGTGCTGCAGTGGCTGCAGTTTGCTTCATAGTGCGTTGCTTAACCCACTGCGCCACCAGGGCGGGCCTCAATAGAAAAACTTTTAATGATGTATTTAATGTGTCCATACTTATGGACCTAATGTGCAGGAAATAAATCATGGTATCATTTAATTCTTTGTTGAGAT
The DNA here is from genome assembly GCA_019455555.1 of Galemys pyrenaicus. Lineage (NCBI taxonomy): Eukaryota > Metazoa > Chordata > Mammalia > Eulipotyphla > Talpidae > Galemys > Galemys pyrenaicus. The sequence continues at coordinate 1,550,864 of JAGFMF010012090.1, read as the reverse complement.
TCAGTGATTTCAGTACACATGTTATTATGGTTCTTTGATATCTATTTTTTTTGACATTGTACCTTTTATTACTTAAATGTTTCTGTGTATTTACTTAGGAACAAGAGCATTCTCTTATATAAACACAGTAAAATGATTAAAGTTAGGACATCTAACATTGATATTATTTTTAAGTCAAGTCCATAATCTATATTCAGATGTCACCATTTTGTCTTGAATAATACTCTATAGCAACCCCCACCCCTGATCAGTTTTAATTTATTGCATTTAGTTGTCATGTCTTTTTAGGTTCCTTCTAGTTTCTAAAATTGTGGTTCTTTGATATCTAATATAGAGACCAAAGTCAGTAATTTTACAATGAGTAAAACAAATTATGGTGAAAACTGGTATATAGCATATAAATATTATACCTGTGGCATGTTTGGATAATTAAAGTGTTAATAATAATTGAATACAGAAAAATTGAATTATAGGTAGCCTTTTAATTCCAAAGATTGATTAATAAAGTGAATTGGGTGAAAGAATGTAGTAGTGGATATTTAATAGGCTATTAGGTTATTTACTACTCTTAGAATGTCCTTGCTTTATTTCAGGAATTTCCATGCACATGATTTTATGTAGAATCTAAAAAATTAAGTTTCTCAGTTTTCTTTGCAGTTCAGCCTGGGATTTGACTTAGGAGCAGCCCACTCATCCATATTCAGAAATGAACCTGAGAAAAAGACTTGGCACAGAATTCATTTTGCTGGAAGGAGTAGTACTAGTAGTTGCAGAGTAAAGTTACTGATGATTCACGAGTGGCATTGCTGTGGTCACAGGAACACCTATAGGGAAACTGAGTTTCTGTCAGCGTCTGAAGTGTATTATCTTGTCTGAAGTGTATTATCCTTTGAGTTATTGGAACAGACATAGTGGCAGTTTCCTCTAGTGCTCCATAGGCAGCACAGCTTTTATTATCAGACAAGTTCTGTGGCATGGCTTTGATCATTGGTCACGGAAGCTTAGTCTCAAGCCTGCCTAGTTCTTAAAACCTTATAATAATTACACAAGTTAGAACAATAACCTGTCAGTAAATGACATTTTTGCCTAATCAGCTAGCATCAGCTTCTGTTACTTATAACTAAGAAAAACAAAATTGCTAACAGAAGTGAGGTACTAGAAATGTCACGATTAAAGTGTGAAATTAATTGAATTGAAGACAGGGATAGAGAAGGGTATGTGATTATCATGGACCTGAACATCACAGGCTTGAAGCAGGTGACCTTCAAATAGGTAGTGATGAAAGGTAAGGTGCATCTTACTGTTTTTATTTTTTTTTCTTTCTTTTTTTTTTTAAGATTTATTTATTTATGCATACAAGAACTGGGGTACAGGCCAGAGGTGTGGGGAGGGGAGGGCGAGAGGATCCACCAGAGACAGAGTGGGAAACAGAACAGGCAGATTACTGAAACACACTGCTGAGGGGAGCAGCAGGCGAGGCAGGAGAGGTCTGTTGCACCACGTGGGTCACCCTCCCAGCCAGCGGCAGGGATCGAACTCGTGCTGCAGTGGCTGCGGTCTGCTCCACAGTGCGTCGCTCAACCCACTGTGCCACCAGGAAGGGCCCTTACTGTTTTTAGAATACAAAGTAACAGCTAAGGCTATAGTGATAAGTGAAATAACTAAATGTCTCTGTGCTGATTATTTCTTCCTGCTTTTGGAAAAATATTGAAAAAGAAGAAGAAAGGACATACACTAATTCATCTCAAAAGCAAAGATAGAAGAAAATACTACTTTGCTAGGGGTACTCTTCTGTCTACATTCTGAAGTCTAATTAATTGAGAGTCCTATAATTTAGAGCTTTGCAGGACTGAAAATGCCAATTGCTTTTATCCCCTAAAAATAAAGCCATTAAAAGCATGGAGCTTCTGAGTAAGATCAGTGCCCCAAACCTTTCTCATTGTTCAGACAGAGATCAGATATAAGATGCATTTACTCACTAGAGCCTGATTTTTTTTCATTGCTTTAAGAAATGTCTGTTAAGGGCCTCCCTGGTGGTGCAGTGGGTTAAGCAATGCACTATGAAGCAAACTGCAGCCACTCAGCATGAGTTCGATCCCTGCCCCCAGCCAGGGAGTGGACCCACATGGTGTAGCAGACCTCTCCTACCTGGCCCGCTGCTCCCCTCAGCAGTGTGTTTCAGTCAATCTGCCTGTTCTGCTCCCCACTCTGTCTCTGGTGGATCCTCTCACCGCCCACACCTCTGGCCTGTACCCCAGCTCTTGTATGCATAATTAAATAAGTCTTTAAAAAAAAAAAAGAAAGAAATGTCTGTTAAGCCAAGGGTTAGAAGGATGGCTGAAGAGAGGCCACTACTAACGGATGGAATCTGCATGCTTAAAACGTGTCACGATGTTTGCCTGTGACTTTCTATACATGGAAATAACTGCAAAAAAATAGATTTGAACCTTATAAAGGTTTTGAGAAATTTGTATTGCTCAGAAACCCCAAATGCGGCTAGTTTTCTTCAATTCTTAAGACCATTACTGGGTTCCTGAATTCGTACCAACAGGAAGTGGACTATGAAAACTCGCAGTCTCAATGTAGAGCATCTTTCCTAAGAGCCCTACCTCCAGACAAGGAGAATTGTCCAAAGAACAAACCAGGAGTCTTGAAGGACAGAGTGAGCCTTGACAGTGTGTACTACATAGTAACGGGTCTTTGGAGCTTTCAGAAAACAGAATATAGTGCTACCAGATTGACTGACTAGAGAATTTATTGCTTTGCCAAAGCAAGGAGTCCCTGCTTTGCTGATTTACAATTTGCTGTGGAGCAATGTTTTTCCCCATTCTAGGTTTTTATTGTTATATACTGTTTATTCTTTACTGTAACCTAGTAGATCTCTACCATGTGAGCCACTGCCGGACCTGATGGGAAAGACTAGCACATTCAGATAGCCTCACTATGAATCTAGATGAGACCTTAGAGGCCAGGTGGTTAACAGATACATTCCATAAATGGAAAGGATATATATGTATGTCATGTAGCCAAGAAGGTGGACTGCTTGTTGCCTAATACCTATCCTGCCATTCTGTATAAAAATTGTATTTGGTGTGCAGTATACTCCCCCCCCAAAAAAAAAAGTGGTTTCCCAGACCATATGATACCTTCTGGCCAATGCAAGTTGCTGTCTGATGGGTTTTACTTACAAGATAGCTATTATTTTCCAGTTAAAAAGGCAAAACCCAAGCTAGTACTTTCCTTTTGCCCTTTTGCCTTATCCCCTCCTACCTGGAGTAGAGAAGTGATGCTCCAGGAATGATGACGATACAGGAAGATAAAAAAGAACCCCCGTCCTTCATGGTGCTAAGGACCTGCATTAGGCCTTAGTCTGTATCCATTGATATGTGAGAAATTTAGATCCTTTACTTATTTATTTATTTTAAACAATACTAGTTGTTTTTTTTTAAAGATTTATTTATTTATGCATCCAAGCACTGGGGTACAGGCCAGAGGTGTGTGGGGGGGAGTGAGAGGATTCACCACAGAGAGCAGGATGCAGAACAGGCAGATCAACAGAAGTACACTGCTGAGGGGAGCAGTGGGCACAGCAGGAGAGGTCTGCTGCGCCATGTGGCCGGCAGCAGGGATTGAACTCCTGCTGCAGTGGCTGCGGTTTGCTTCATAGTGCATTGCTTAACCCACTGCGCCACCAGGAAGGCCCCCTTTACTTATTTATAGGACCATCTGTTGGATTTTGTTTAGGCAGAGCTAAACATCCTAAAACAATATAGATAGATTTGACCAATAAGTCTTCTGTTCTCCCTTAAATGTATACATTTGTAACAAATCACATTCTGGAACAATTTGTTGTTTATCTGTCTTTTCCACTAGATTGTGGACTTTTTGAAGCTAAACAGATGATTATATATTTCCTTCATATTTTCATTTCTCCATGTAATATAGGTACCTATATGGCAGAAGAAAATATAATTCTCTTTATAATTTTTCACTGGATTCAGTCATTTAGTCATCACCTCTCTTTAGTCTTCCTTAATCTGGAGCAGTTTTTCTGTCTTTCTTAGTCTTTTACAATTACGTTTTTAAGCACGCTTTTTGTGGAATGTGGTATAAGCATTTTTTTATCATGACAGTTCACCAAGACTTAGCTCTTCTGGAGGAAAAAAGAAATTTTGTATCTCCTCAAAATTTTGTATATTAGAACTTTATCTCATTTGAGTTCAGCAGAATGTCTTCAAGGACTCAACATTTTTTTCTCATTGTTGCTGTTTACTGGCATTAGCATTTTGAACAGCATAGTTCCTTATTGCACCAGACTCTTCTGCACACTGAATTCCAGTAGCATTCTCCAGTTGGTATTTAGGTATAATCACCCAGACACCCACTAGAACCATTGTTCTGTACAATTTGGAAATTAGAAAAGCAACCTTGGTTTTTACATTGGTAGTTTTCCAGTTGGTAGTTTTAATTATCTGTAGTTAGATAGCTGGTAAAGTACTTTAATTGAACTTTGTTCATTTAATTATTTAATTATATTAAGCAATAAGTGATGAAGGATTAAGTTGGCAGTATATGTTTTCATATAATCTGAAATAAGAATCCTCTTAAACTATCTCATTTAAAATAAAAGATTCTACCATAGACGTTAATGGAAATAAAGTATCTCTGGAAGATTTACCTTAAAACTAGGTATTTCACTATAGCTACAGAGTGAAGTGAATGTGCCGGTGTTTACGTTTCATTTTAAAGATCCTTAATTGTCCTCTCTTTTGTTTTTTTTTGTTTTTTTGTTTTTTGTTTTCAGAATTGATTCCAAGGAAAGACCTTCTCATAGAAAATGTGCCATATTGTGACTCACCAATTCAGAAACAATGAATTTCTAGGATAAAAGCAAGTCTTTGTGCTTTTTAATTTTAAAATATATAACTCTGGCAAAAGTCCTTGAATGCAGTTATTTTTCTCTAAACTTGCATACTGAAATGAGTGAATTAAAGTATAATGTCATTATTAAATTTTATGTTAAAAGAACATTTCAGAGAACTGCCAAACATATTTCAGTATTTCTAAAGGGTATTAAGTAAGAAGACATTTCATAGCAAACTTTATATAAAGTCAGATAAGTGCTTCTAGGGAAGATGACTCTATTTTTCTTTGATCTTGATGAATCTTTTGATCATACCCTTACTATTTCAGAATAGTAAATGTTTTCACAATTTTTCCTCCCATGTGAAGTGAATAAGATTGAAGTTACTAGATTAAATTGATAGTCACCAAAACATTAAATTGATCAAAAAATCAGTGTATGCTAATTTTTCACTGAAGGTAGCCTTTGTTTTCTAAAGCTATGAAAATATATCAGTAGCTAACAAATAATTACACAGTTTCCTTTTAGAGATACAAAATATCTCTGTGTTCCTATAAAGCCATTTTCAAATCAGTCTTTTGAAGATAAATGAATAAAAATATCAAAATTCCCTAGGATCACTGTGGAACAAAAAAAGCCTAATTTTTTTAATAGTGACCTTTGATCAAACTATATAGTATAGTCTTAGTAGAATTAGCTGTACTTAGACAACAGATACACATTATTGTGCAAGTGTAAATATATGCATTCTCTTTATTTTAAACAAGGAAACATAAATGGCTTTTCTTCTTTCATTAGTCCCATCCCTGGAGAGATTTATGATTTCTGCACTACTCTAAATGCAAGCTTGGTTTGGGAAAACATTCGTATATCCATACTGGATATAAAATGGCCTTTAAAAATAATTTAAATAATTTAAGGGCCTCCCTGATGATGCAGGGGTTAAGTCTCAGCGCTGTCAAGCTATTGGCAGATATTGTGGCATGAGTTCAATCCCCAGCCAGCGAGTCAACCCACATGGCACAACAGACCTCTCCTGTCTAGCCCGCTGCTCCCTTCACCAGTGTATTTCAGTCAGTCTGCCTATTCTGCTCCCCACTCTGTCTTTGTATCCTCTTATTCCCCGCACCTCAGGCCTACACCCCAGTTCTTATATGCATAAATAAATATTTTAAAAAATAAAAATAATTTAACATTAGTAATTCAAATGTATCAAAACTGTTTAAACATAGTATAGTATTAAGACAGAGACTAAAACTTATAAGCTCAGTATTTATAAAATGTGTTATGCATATCAAAAGATTTGCTACCATTTTTTATCTCCCATGCATATTTCTTGCTCTCTGTGGAAATTATACCTAAATAATAATAAAAGATGTTTGAAATGTGGTATTTGTTTTTATAAGAGAATGCTAAAATTTGTTATAATTCAATAGTTGTGTAAATTCTCTTAACTCTTAGTAAATATCTACATTAAATATTTGGAAGAAAGTTGGTTGACATAGTTTAAATTTAAAATATGTTTTCATTGTTTCAACATCACTGAATACTTTTTAAATTCCTAGCTCTTTTTCCTTAACCTAAATTCCCTTACAGTATTCTTTACTTACATTAATTTAAATGTATTGCCAAATTTATTTAATAAAATAATTATCAGTAGGAACAATTAGTAGCAGTTCTAAAAGGCATTGAGTAAGAAGACATTGCATAGCAAACTTTATATAGTCAATTAATAATTATTTCATCAAAACTAGTAACTTAAAGACTTGTCTTTAAAATATCTAATCTATTTATATATGTATATATCGAAACTGTGTTCTTATGCCTTAAAACTTAAGTTCAGTATAATATCAACAACAATTGATGTTGACAAAATTTTGAAAAACTTGGCACCTATCCCTGTGTAGCCTTTATTTATATTTCAAATGAATTTTAACTAGTTAATGATTTTGTAAATATTTATTTTTATTTATTTATGCATACACGAACTGGGGTTTAGGTAAAAGGTGCAGGGAGAGAGGATTCACCAGAGACAGAATGGGGGCAGAACAGGTGGATCTACTGAAATACACTGCTGAGGGGGAACAGCAGGCAAGATAGGAGAGGCCTGCTGCTCCATATGTGGGTCACCTCGCTGGCTGGAGTTTGAACTCAGGCCATAGCAGTGACAACACTGAGACATATAAACCTATAGGTCACCAGGGAGGCCGCATACTATGTTTCTAGATGAGCAAATTGAAATTATAGCAATAACAGTTACTTAATCTATCAAAAACCCAACAAACTGACAATTGTATCTACATAAAAATATAAAACTTTGCATTCTGTGAAAGAAATTATAAATAATATTTATAACCTATGTAATGATATAAAAAGTGCTCTTCTGGGTCCTCCCTGGTGGCACAAGGGTTAAGTTGTCACTATGAACCTATCGCTAGCCATTGCAACATGATATATCAGACATTCATGAACCTAATTCTCACTGTTGACAGATAATTACATTTTGCCATGTTTGTTTAAAGATCTCCTTCCTATGAAGTTATAAAATCTTACAAAGCTAAAGTTCCATCTCCCTTTTCTTACTCCTCTCTCACTTTAGAGGTAACCACTGTTTTAAAGTTGGTGGATATCATTCCCATATTTATTTGTATACTATTACCAAATGTGTATATTTTCACAAATAATATGTAGTACTGTTTTGTGGTTTTGAAATGTAAATGAATGGTGTCAAGCTCCTTATGTAAATTCATCATAATTAGGTTTTAGAGATATATCTATCTATATTGTTGCATGAATATTTAGATCTTTCACTTTTGTTTAATTCCATTGTAAGAATAAGCTAGTTTATCTATGTATGTAAACTCAAATATATGTACAAATAGATTCATGAATAATACTCTTTGATTTTTTGATATTATAAACCAATTTACTGAAAACACTAGCACATTGATTCTTGTACCTGTATAAAAGATTATCTGGTTATATACCAAGAAGGAGAATTGTTAAATCCTAAATATTAACATATATATACAAACATAAATATATATGTTCAACTCTTCCAGGAATTTTTTTAAGATTTATTTATGCATTAAAAAACTGGAGTGTAGGTCAGAGGTGTGGGGAGTGAGAAAGATTCACCAGAGACAGAATGAGCAGCAGAACAGGCAGATCTACTGAAATACACTACTGAGGGGTGTAGGAGGCGAGACAGGATGGGTCTGCTGCACCATATGTAGTTTAGTTCCCTGTCAGGAAATCAAACTCAGGTGGTATTGTTGATGGCACTGAGACTGAACCCCTAGGCCACCAGTGAGGCCCTCTCTTCCAGGAATTTTTTAATTATTCTGTAAACTGGCACAGCCAAGCAGTAGTGTGTGAGAGATCTCATTTTTCCACATCCTCACTGTTTTTGTTATTTATGACTGTTCTTATTTTTGTCAAGCAAATGGATACAAAATAGCATCACATTTTTTATTACTGGTGAGGTGGATCCTTTTCTGGTGTTTATTAGTAATCATGGTTTTCCATTATGAACTGTGTTCATATCCTTTTTCTACTTTTCTCTATTGAGTTGTGGACTTTTTCTTACTTATCCTTTTATATCCTTGCTATTAATCCTGTGTTGGTTATCGTGACACATATGTCTTCTTCCAGTATGTGACATGTCTTCTTAACTCTGTTTATGAAAAAATTTTCCTTTTTCACTTTTGATTTTGTGCTTTTTTAAGAAATTCTTTTCTACTCCAAAGTCATAATGGTGTTCTAATACATTTCTCTCTGAATGTAGAAATTTTTCTTTTTATGTTCAGATCTTTGTACCATCTAGAATTCATTTTTGTTTAATATATGAAGGGAGGATCCAATTTTACCAATTTTTTAATGGAAAAACAGTTTTCCCCATCATCATTTATTAAATAGTGCATCCTTTTCCTGCTGACATATAAAGCAATTTCAGTCATATCCCAAGTTCTATATTTTGTAATTATCTAATCCTTTCAGCTTCAGGTACTTTGCTCCTATAAATTATTCCTCTCATCTGCCAAATCTGTTTTTTCCCTTTCTCCACAAGATTATTTTCAACTGCATTCAACTCAATGTTTTCAAAAAAAAACTTTCTAAAAAAAAAAACCAAACCTTTGAAATCCCCCCGTCCTTCAACACTAGCACCTTTTCTCATCTCCCATTCTCTTGTACTGAAATGTTTCTGTACTTAGTGCCTCCATTTATCACTCCATCCTTTCTTGTATAGAGCCCAATCAGGATTTAATGCCAACCACTACACTGAAATACTTCTTGTCCCTGTTACTAGTGATCACCACTTGGTAGGGTCAGAGGTCCATTCTCATTCCTTGCTTATTCATCCTTTCAGTGCACAGTTAACATAACTGTTCATTCCCTCTTTTTTTTTTTTTTAAATAATAGCACCATGAACCAAAGAAACAAAAATATGCATAATCTTATGTTTGTCATTTTAGATGCACTCTAAGACAGCTTATCTCAGCCGTCTAGACCCTAATCTCAGCCTTATCTGGGTAGCCTATCCTATATGAACCATCTCAAATGGTTCTTGTAAACCTCAACTCTTAGTTGTTCCAGCCAGTGGGAAACCCTGGCAGGAAACCAAAAGGAAGGAGGAGAGTAAAGGCAGGTATTCAGCTAATTATTTCCCTGACTCTGCCCCTGAGAGGTTGCCTTGTCAAGCTGACAGTGTCCCTCAACCAGTTTCTTTTAAGGTGATTTGTGTATCATTCTTTCCTTCTAGTTTCAGTAAGGGCTGTCCTTCCTCAAACTTGGGTTTGTAACAGCTCATTTACTATTGTTTATGCCCATGGTTTTGTAAATAAATCTTCTACAAATTATTTTAAGTCTGTCATCCATTTCCTATTGGACTTTAAATCACTGCCATGCAGGAACTTACTTTCTTGGAAGTGAGAGGCAATAAACAAAGTTAGTAAATTAAAAAATGTTGGATAATATAGAGAAAGATAAGAAAGGAAAGGGAGAATGCAAAACTAGGTGGACGAGGTTTTGCCATACTGTGATCAGGGACGATCTCACTAAGAAAGTGATAGTTGAATAAAGACAAGGATGTGAGAGATCTAGCTGTGCAATCATATAGGGGAAGAAAGTTCATGCTGAACAAATTGCTAGTGCATTATTCCTGAGACAGGATCATACCTACTATATTTGAAGAAAACCAAATGATAGGAGCACAGTGATTTAGAGGGAGAGTAGTAGGGTAGAAGGAGGGGGACTGATTGCCAGGTTATGTGGACTCTTAGAAGGACTGTTTTCTGCCCTGAGTGAAATGGAGAACCATTAGATGTTTTTAAGTAAATTGATATGATCAATGATGTGATCTTAATTTTAAGTTTTAATGACATCGTGCTATTTTGAAGGCAAGGGTGAATGAAAGGATACAAATTTGAAGGGCCCTGTATTAATCTAGGTAAGTAAAGTTAGCGGTTTATACCAGAGTGGCAACAGTGAAAGTGGTGAAAGTAGCAAGATTCTGGCTCTATTTTGATCAAACTCATGCATTTCCTGATGGATGAAAATAAGACAAGAAGAAGAGTCAGGAGTTATTCCTAAGGGTACTGACCTGAGAAGCAGGTCAGTTATTATTGAGAAGCAGGAGAGATATTATTGCCATCAGTTACAATGATGAAAACAGACTCGGTTTGTAAAGAAACCGAATTCAGTTTTTGGACATTTATTAGAGATATAAATTTGGTAGTTATTAGCTTAGATCAAATACTTAAAATAATGAATTTGGGTGGAATCACCAAAAAATTATTTATTATGGAGAAGAAGAATGTCCTGGTATTGTGTCCTGAGGCACTAGAAACCAAGTGGAAAAAGCCTTTCATTGAAAGGGAGAGATTGTATTGTAATCACAATTAAAATTCCAGTAGAATTTTGCAGCATGGTTACTTTCAGTGACATAAGCAAAAGCATTTAGGTGAGACAGTTGGAGAAATTTTAAGCTCATGTTGATTCCCTCTAAATTGATCTAAAAATTCATCGTAATCTGGGACCTCCCCGGTAGCACAATGGGTTAAGCAACGCACTATGAAGCAAACCGCAGCCACTACAGCATGAGTTAGATCCCGGCTGCTGACTGGGCACGTGACCCACATGGTGCAGCAGATCTCTCCTGTCTTGCCCACTGCTCCCCTCAGCAGTGTATTTCAGTCAATCTGCCTGTTCTGCTCCCTACTCTGTCTCTGGTGCATCCTCTCACCCACCACACACCTGGCCTGTACCCCAGTTCTTGTATGCATAAATAAATAAATCTGAAAAAAAATTCATCATAATCACAAATGAAATTGCTGTAGGATTTTTTTGAGAAACTGGTAAAATTACTAAAAAAATGAGTACTAATAAAAATCCATAAATAGCTAAATTGGCTATAACAAAAGAGAGCAATCCTTTATTATTATATTATGCAAAAAAGTGAGCTTTCATCCATATCTCATACCATATACAAAAAATTTACTCAAAATTGTTAATAGTCCTAAGTTTAAAGTCTAAAACTATAAAGCTTCTTAAAGTAACAGGAGAAAATCTTTGTGACTTTAGGTTAGGCAAAGATTCTTAAACATGACACCAATAGTGTAATACATAAAAGAAAAAAAATAGCAACCTGGACTTTATCAAAATTAAAACTCTTTGCTTTACCAAAGTAACTGTAAAGAGAATGAAAAGACAGGGCCTCCCTGGTGGCACAGGAGTTCAATCCCTGGCCTGGGAGCTGACCCACACCGTACAGCAGACCTCTCCTGTCTAGTCTGCTGCTCCACCTCAGCAGTGTCTTTCAGTTGATCCACCTATTCTATTCCCCTCTGTTTCGGGTAAATCCTCTCACCCTCCCTTTCCTCCTCCCCTTTCCTCTAGCCTATACCCAGTTCTTGTATACATAAATAAAAATAAATCTTAAAAAGAGAGAAGAAAAGAGCTACACAGACTAGTAAAGAACTTTTGTCTAAAATATAGAAGGAACTTTTAATAATATGCTAATTACAAATCAGTAAAACTGTTCATAGCTAACAGCATTTTAATGAAACAACTGAAAAATGAAAGCAGTAAGAAAAGCGAGCTCAAAGATAAACCGATTTTCTCTAACTTTGAAAGTTTTCAGAGTAAAAGAGGAAATTAAAAATCTCATTTAGGATTTTATTAGGAGAATGGTTCTGCCATAGTTTAATCCACGTGTTGCCAAACTCAGAATTTGAGTCTTTTTTTTTTTTTTTCAATGCATACAAGAGCTAGGGTGTAGGCCAGAGGTGGGGGTACTGGGAGGGTAGGTGTGTAAGAGGACTCACCAGAGACAGTGGGGAGCTGAACAGGTGGATTGACTGAACTACACTGCTGAGGGGAGCAGCAGTTGAGATAGGAGGGGTCTGCTGCACCATATGGGTCAGCTCCCTGGCTGGGGATTGAACTTGTGCTGCAGTGGTTGCTGATAAGTTCATAGTGCTGAGACTTAACCTCTTGCGCTACCAGTGAAGCCCCAAACTCAGAATTCTAAATACTGATTATTTTAGGGAAGAAAAAAAAGTTTCTAAAATGTCTTTCTGACAGTCCATTGTTAATATCTTAAATTTATGAGTATAGAAAATCTTATTCAATGAAATGTCATTCAGTTCTTCAATTTAGGATTTTTTTCCTGCTATTGTCTTTGTCCTAATTTCAACTGAATGCATCACTCCCATTTATTCAGTCAACATTAACTGAATATTTGATGAAAGTCAACCTCAGAAGAGAGGTGCTAGAGATTTAAAGACAAGACAGTCCCACAGGGAATACCTATAAGGAAGTCAGCAATTACAGTGTAAATAGTGCTTGTTGGGATTAAATTAAGAACATCAAAGTAATTTATTAGAAAGTGGTTTGTAAGCGATAATGATATGCTTTTAATCCCTTAAAGAAGCATACAAGATGGCTTACATTTAACACCATTTTAAAAATATAAATTTGAATGGAAAAAAACAAATTTTTGTTTGTGAACAAAACTATGGTGGATCTTGAGCTTTTTGCCACAAAGCGCTTTATGTAGCTTTTTATTATCCTCTTTTTTTCTGGCAACAGAAAAAGGGCTACTGTTATAGATCAGATTCCCAGAGAAAGAATCTAAGGAAGAGATTTAAATTTAGGAGATTTAAATGTACTAGGGACTATTTTGTGTGAGGGAGTGAAGGAAGATTGGACACGGAGAGTTTTTGAACTCTGATACAGCTGCAGAGGTAGCCTTTAGCTAAACTAAAATGGACTTCAGAGTGGGCCGAATTGAGGCGAGGGGACTAGGTTTTGTTCCCTGACATCAGCAGTCACTTAAAACAGGTTGACCCCAGGGAAAAGACATAACCTCAGTGAGGCAATTCATGAAAGAGAGAAAACCCTCAGAGCAATAGCTCTTCCCTTCCCTGTCCCCCACCCCAGGAGATAGATAAATGAATGTCTTCTGAAAGACACCTGGGCAGTGCACACAATCTACTACTCCAAACAAAGCTTTCCATAATTAGCCATACTGCTTGAGCAGAAGAAAGTAACCCCGGGGCAATTTGTAACCTATACAGACCAGAAGAGGGCAAGTCTAGTAGAAAAGAGCTAGTTACAAACCTCCTACTATCATCTGGAGAAAAATTCCCAAAGTAGTAACTCTGTCACTAAAAATAGGGTCATTTATCACCCCTAGACTTCTGGATTGTTTTCCCATTCAGTAAGAAGTCTAGACTAGGTAATATGCTAGTTTTAAGTATTTTAGTTATGAGTAATAGAAACCCATGTAGTTTGGAGGAAGGTGAAAAGGTAAGATGGAGATTTAACTTAAATTAAAAACAAAACTTATGCTAAGTGGACATACATAAAGCTAACTTGTTTTGTTCAAGTCCACTGTCCTCCTACCCAGCTGAGCCCTCTTGGTAGACCTGAGACCAGCAGGGTAGATGCCATCATATTTTTCCAGAAGAGTAGTGAAGTCCAGGAAAAATTGTGACTTGGAGTGGATCACCCTAGTCCCACACTGATCCCTTGACTTACACCTAGTCCCTGGATTGCACGTTACCATCACTTCCCTACACACTTACTTGTGGCTGTGTGTACCTATTGTCCTGAGATTTGAAACCCTAGAAATGTGAATATATTCATATATTGAATCCCTTAAAATGTGTGTTGTAGAAAGGTATATGAAATTTGATACCAGGAAACCCTAGCAGCATTTCTTCAGAAGGAATTTCAAATTGATTTCCAGGTCAGCTCCTCGAGCACATGGCATCTGAGTTCTTGACTATTCGTGGGTGACAAAGGGCCAAAAATTGTATTGAGTGCTTACCAGCATACCAGGTCAGTGAATGAGGGATTCCTGTTGGGCAATAACTTCATGGCCAGTGCTGTTTTCCTGCTGGTAATATCAGGGCTCTCATTTTTTATCAACAATCAGAGAAAGGTAGTTAAACACAAATTTCAGTGACTATGGTCAGTAATTTTAAGGGGTATCAACGTACCCTTTGCCCCCAGATAGTCATACAGCCATTAAGTCATAAATGTGACCATGAAATATTATATGGAGCAAGTCTGTACTCTGGATTTTTCTAGCTGAATTATTAGAAGAGCAGGAGACTCTAATCCCAGGGTTGTGTAGTTGAGCCCTATCTCAGCTGAGTAGACAATTTTTTTGCCAGTAAAGGATCATGGAGGGAGAAATTAGAGGATAGGGGGAAGGGTTAATATATATGAAATTCGATATGTGCAACTGAAATACATTGTCCTCTGTCTGCTCCAGATCCTTCCATCATCCTGATCTAGGGCTGGGCTCTACTCAGATACTCAGCAGGAAAACCTTTGTCATCATCTGGCTGGGTAACTTAGCTGGTAGAATATGAGACTTACTCTTATAGTTGTGGCATCAAATCCCTTGCTGGGTAGTCATTTTAGTTTTAGTTGAGGACATTGGTTCTAACAAGAGTGGTAGTCCTTTATATATTCCCTCCACAATAGTGAAAATGTAAGACTGAAAAATGCAATTTACTGTAATGGGCTATTAACTCTTATACTCAGAACTTGGGCTGCTATAACATCATTTGCAAAAAAAAAAAAAAAAAAAAACAAAACTGTGGTTTGGATACACTTTCAGTACAGGAAAAGAAAAGTTGTGGGTTGCCACAGTAATTGTAATATAGCTATCTTTTGGAATAAAGTTTTGATTATTTCTGCCTTTGATCGTTCTTAATTCCTCTATATTTTATATCAGTATGGTAGGTAATGGTTGATACAGGAATTACTTAGAAGTATTGAATTTCTATAAATATAAGCTGTGAGCACATATACTCTGCCTTTAACTGTATCATCTGTTTTAGGAATAACCCTGTTTTTAAAATACTTCTGGCTTTTTTTCAGAAAATATTTTCAAGCAGGCAATTCATAACATTCATTTCTGTCAGCAAGAGTGCATTCAACTAATGTGTGACTTTTGTGGCACCTTGCTAGAATATCTTATAGATTTAGAAAATGAGGTCAAATGATAGAAGATAATAAATTATTTAAAATCATAAATCAAATCAGGATAGAATGATTACTGGAATTTTGCTCAGGATAAGCCTCTCACCAAGTAATATTTCCCATGAAATGTGTTCAGTAGCCTGATTACTAGAGCACAGTTCTACATTATTTGTATCTGTTCACAGTTGATACCAGTTCCAAGTTACACATTATTGCTTGTGTGTCTCCAAGGCCAGAATGTCGCCAGGAATATCAACTGAGACTCTAAATGTTCTGCTCATGTGTCACCTGTTGTATCAGAGAATTTTCTTGAGAAATAGGGCCTTCCTGGTGGCTATATTTTTGTGAAGTGTATATTATTGTGAAGACAAAAAAAATCTCCACTAAATAGAATTTCAGCTAAGGATAATTGGGGGTAGGATCTCATAATATAAAGATAAAATGGGCTTTTCATAAGTACAGATCAAAAAGGAATTCCTAGCAATCCAAATATTCCTGAGTCCTGAGATAGGGTATCCCAGTGTAGATAAAATTTTGGCTTTTGCCACTAGACTGCCTGTGTCAACACTCAGCTTTCCCACTGGCAGTGTACGCAGGGGTAGATTACTCAACCTGTCTGTATCTCAGTTTCCTCATTTGTAAAGGGAGAAAAATAGTCTCCACTTGAAGATAATACCTGTTAAGGACTTGGAGTAATACACTTAGTTTCTAGTGTATTGTTAGTACATAGTATATTAACCGTTTGCATCATTTGATCATGATACTGGATCAAAGAAACCAGAGCTGTTGCTAAATGAAATTTAAAGCAAACTGATTGGAAGTGAAAACTCACACACGTCAGTGCATTTGACTTTGCCTTCCTACTCGGTTTATTGTAAAGAAGGACCCTCAGTCTTCTTTTGACTTCAGATGGCACCATCTGCTTCTTGTCCATTGTTGTCTCAGCAGGCTTCTTCCACAGAGTGATATATACTGACACAGTCACGGAGAAGAACAGGAGTGTGGAACATGACACACTTAATTTCTCAGTTCATTCCTAGTGATACCTTTAGAAAGACAGATACAAATGACACTATCATTTTGTACCTTTATCCGACCACTTAACCACTCTATGCTTCTTACTCTGCCTGCTGCCAAGCTTCCACATTTGTCCTCGGTCAAGTTTTCAACTTCTCACCCTAAAAGGTATAAGCACTGACTGTTTCCTTAGCTAAAGTAATTAAATCGTTGTCACCCCTTCCTTTTCTTAAAATAGCGGATTATTTTCTCTCCTTCCTAGCACTGTTTCTTAGCTAATTTTATTGACTCATCCTCACCCTATCCATGTACTTAAAATAGAAAATTGTTTCTTCTTCCTTTCTAGTTCTAAATGGAACTCAATTGGCTGTAAAACTTAATTGTGTCTTTCTTCTATTCCCACCTGTCATTTAAATCTAATCCAGAGTGTCTTCAGATCAGAAGTGACCTTCCCTAGATATGCATGAGCATGATTTCCAACACATGACCCCCACCTCCTCTCACACGACGGGGCAAGTATCTGCAGCATGGGTACTGGGGAGGATGTTTCAGGCACGGTTGCCACCTTGGAACTGACTTTCCATAGATCTAATAAACATGCTACTTTCTTATGATCAATGTTATAGATCAAGTCAAAAATGAAATTTCTACAGAAAAACAAAGTATGAAACAAAAATTTCCCCCAAATGGCTCATTACTGTAGATGAACTATTTACGTTCTGTTTGAAGCCACTCCTTCTGTATATATTCTAGATTCTATCATCACCCAAGCAATTTACTGATCTCTAGCCTTTGTTTTGGGATTTGTTTTTATTTATTTATTTTTTTTATGCACAGAAGAACTAGGGTGTAGGCCAGAAGTGAGGGGTTGGTGGTAGGGTGTGAGGATTCACCAGAGACAGAGCAGGAAGCAAAATAGGTACATTTACTGAAAACACACTGCTGAAGGGAGCAGCGAGTGAGACAGGAGAGGTCTGCTGCACCATATGTGGCTTAGCTCCCAGGCAGGGGATTGAACTTAGCCCTTGTAAGTGATAGTGCTAAGATTTAACCCCTAGGTCACCAGAGATGCCCTCTCGCCTTTGTTGCCACTTTTTCATTCTCCACTAAATCATTTTCATAAGCCCTCAAGCATACTATTATTTCTACCATCTTTCATAAAATGAACAAAAAATTCCTTTTGACCTACTTTTTTCCCTTCTACCTGCTGCCCATTTTTTGTTGTTTTTACAGTTAAACTCCTTTGTAGGAATCTATAAATTATCTCTAATTTTTCCTTTCCTATTCTCACTTGAACCTGCTATCAATAAAGTTTTTGCCCACACCACAACACCAAAATTGTTTTTGTCATGTTATTCATTCCAGTGATCAATTCTGTCCTCATCTTACCTGCCAGGAGCTTTTTATGACCCCAGTCATGCTCTCCTCCTTGATCTACTTCCTTCACTTTGTTCCCATGACACCACACTCCTGATTTTCCTCCTACTTCCCTGGGTGTTTGTTTTCAGTCTCTGGATGACTTGGTCTCTTCTCTCTAACCTCTGTGTGGGGTTGCCTTAGGCTCAGTCCTGGGCCACCCTTTCTTCTTTGAGTCAGACTTCTCTATCTGAAGTCACTCCCTAATGTTTTTATCTATTCTCTGGGCTGTAAAAGCCAACTAATCTAACAGCTGCCAAATGCATCTCTCCAACTCAGATCTCATCTTGAATTTCTGACTCACATAGCTAAATACCTATTCAGCTTCTCCACTTGAACATCTAATGACAGGAATCTCAAACTTTATAGGTCTTAAGTCCAGGTCTTACTCTTCAAACCAGCCCCATCTGCAGTCATTTACATTTTGGCTCCTCTGTCTTTCCATGTGCTCAGGTCAAAAATCTTAAAGTTAACTTTGATTCTTCTCTCTCTCATATCTAGTTTGTCAGGAATTTTAATATGACTCTGCCTCAAATATTCCTAGAATCTGACTACTTAACACTTCTCAGTTATTACCATGGTCTGAGCCACCATCCTCTCCCTAAACCAACCCAGTAACCACCTCCTTATCTTCTTTTCTCTAACATAAGCACTGCAGTATACCCAGAGTGAACTTTGAAAATGTAACACAGCCTCCCCGGTGGCATAGGAGTTAAAGACACAGTGCTGTCAAGCTATTGCCAGCCACTGTGGTGATGTGAGTTTGATTCCGGATGGCGAGGTGACCCACATGGCGCAGCAGACCTCTCCTGTCTCTCCCGCTGCTCCCCTCAGCAGTGTGTTTCAATCTGCCTGTTCTGTTTCCCACTTTGTCTCTGGTGAATCTTTTCACCCCCACACCTCTGGCCTATACCCCAATTTCTGTATGCACACATAAAAAAAATTTTAAAAGAAAAAAATGTTACACAAATCATGTCATTTGTGTGCTCAAAACCCTCCAATAACTTCATAGAAAAGTGTAAAACTTTTGCAGCAGGTTCAAAGTCCTTAATAACTTGGCATCACATTATCTCTCTCTTCTATTGTCCCCTTGACTCACTGGTCTCCTTGTTACTACTCAGACACAGTCCTATGTAAGGACTTTGCTCTGGTAGTGTCCTCTGCCTGAGTTGTTCTTTTTGTTGCTAACTCCCGCTCCTCCTTCATGTCTTCCCTCAGTAGGGGATTCTTCTCAGTGAAATTCATACAAAGTACCTGATTTACTACGACAGCTGTGCCCTTGCATGCACTCACACCATGCACTCACACATTAATAGCACTTTTGAATATATTTTCTCTATTCCCTCCTCTCTTTTTTCTACAGTCATCACTTGCTAATATATAATTTACTTATGTATTATATTTGTTATCTATTATCTATCTCCCCACTAATATACAAGCTACTTGCAGGCAAAGAATCTTTGTTTTGTTCACAGATGTACCTGAAGCATCTGTCACAATATATGTAGTTGATAAGTAGTTGTTGAGATTTGAGATTATATATATGCTATGAGTCATATATTAAAAATGCTACTTGTTTATATAGCCCTCACCTCTGATAAAACAATGTAAGTTTTTTTTTTAAGCCCTGCAGTGGGATGACTATCCTCCACATTGTAGTGTGGAGTGAGGCCCACATCTACCACTCTGTTTGCAGTCACTGATTAAGCCACAAATTAAAACATCTTCTAGAACAAGTATTTATACTATGTTCATGATAGGAAATCGAACTGAGTGGCAAATTGAGCAAAAGAAAAGTGGATTGGGCTGTTTCCAGAAGTCTGGCACTATATACTAAACTCAGTAACAGTGACTGAGAATTCAAGAGGATTTCTGGGGAAATAATGTCTCTAGACCTGTCATTGTCCTTATAACCAGCATGGATATATATGGACAGAAAAGTGTGTGGGTAACTGTACAAATCCAAACTGTGTAATAGGCCAGAGCAACCCTAACCTGAGATTCCATAGCAGATAGAACATGGGAAAGGAAACATTCCCATTCAATTTTAGAAAAGAAAGAAAGATGCTAACAGTGTGGGGCAGATTAGTGGTGACAGTGCAACATTTGGCTAGGCTGCAGAGAATAGAGTGATGCAACAGAAGCAGGAGTGAAAGCAGAAGGTCTGGCAATGGAGTAGGACAGAGCAGCAGGCATCCAGCTAGTATGACTGCATATGGGCCAGCAGCAGTTCTTGTGGATGGGCCAAAGGGCATCTCAGGCAGCAGCACCAGAATAAGTAGCAGCAGCCTGATAGAGAAGGAATGGGGGGTTCAGGAGAAGCAACTGTGAGAGGCACAGCGGGCATAGTTTGAAACAGTGACATTTGTGTCAACAGTGCCTCAGAGCAGAGTGATAGTTCATAGTAGAGTTGTGGTGCCTTTGTGGATGGGCACCAGCCTGCTTAAGTGTAGGGTGGAGGCCTGGAGCCAAGTGACGCTGTGCCATATACAGGGATCTCACCTGATTTGTGATACCATGTGACAACCTTTAAAAACTCCAACGATTCCTTTTGGCCAGGACCGCCATCTTCCAGTAAGTCGCCAAAATGACTAACACAAAGGGAAAGAGAAGAGGGACCCGCTATATGTTCTCTAGTCCTTTTAGAAAACATGGAGTCGTCCCTTTGGCCACATACATGCGAAACTACAAGAAAGGTGAGCACTGTTCAAAAAGGAATGCCCCACGAATGTTACCATGGCAAAACTGGAAGAGTCTATAATGTTACTCAGCATGCAGTTGGCATTGTTGTAAACAAACAAGTAAAGGGTAAGATTCTTGCATAGAGAATTGAGCACATTAAGCACTCTAAGAGCCGAGATAGCTTCCTGAAACGTTTGAAAGAAAATGATCAGAAAAAAAAGGAAGCCAAAGAGAAAGGTCCTTGGGTTCAGCTAAAATGCCAGCCTGCTCCACCTAGAGAAGCACACTTTGTGAGAACCAATGGAAAGGAGCCTGAGCTGCTGGAACCCATTCCCCTATGACTTCATGGCATGATGGGTGTGGAAAAAAATAAAAGAGCTCTGGACTGTAAAAAAAAAAAAAGAAGAAAACCTCCAGCAATGGGGCTTTACAAGAGAAACTCAGAAGAGGTCCAAAGTTTTACATGTATGTGTTTTTACATGAGTGTTTTCAAGCTAATGCAATTTAGACCTCAGTATTAAGGTGGCTTTATTTGTACTTACAAGCTAGGAAATCCTAAAGATATTTAAAAGAATTACAAATTTATTACAGCCTTTAATAAAACAATCTCATATAGTAGCAGGGTGGAGATTTCTGAAAAATAAACATACAGGCTGGTCCTGTGGGTGATTGAATTACAAGGCTAATTGAGCTTACAGAGTCTTTTATTCAGGTTAAGCCATTGGTTAGGAAAAGAGGTACTTTGAAAATTAGTACGGGAATTGTTTGTGCAGATTTGAATGAAGCTTTGACCTTGGCCTATAAGTTTTTTTCCAAGCTGCGTTTGCCAGTAGAAGTAGTTCTTCTATGTTTGTGAGGCCTGTATCCCCTTGCCTGAACAGTGTGAGAGTGACTTTTTAAGAGACAGATAACATCTATCTCTACCATCTCTCATTGTTTCTAGACCTATAACCAAACTGAAATTCTGGTAGGCCCTAGGAGGTCAGTTACAAAGTGATCTATGAAAAGGAACCAAATCCACCAAAAGAAAAGCAAGATTTTGCTAATTTCTATTGATAAAAATATGAACTATGTTTGGGCTCTTAAGAGTGTTGGATCAGCAGCCTCCCTGGTAGTGTGGGGGTTTGAATCTCGGCACTGTGAAGCTGTTGGCAGATACTGTGTCATGAGTTTGCTCCCTGGTGGGGGAGCTAGCCCACATAGCACAGCAGACCTCTCATGTCTTTCCCACTGCTTCCCTCAGCAGTGTATTTCAGTGGATCTGCCTGTCCTGCTCCCCACTGTGTCTCTGGTGAGTCCTCTCACCTCTCTGTACCTCTGGCCTTCACCACAACTCTTGTATGCATAACTAAATAAATCTTTTAAAAAAAAGTATTAGATTGCATTAGATCAGGATGGAAGGGATGTAAATGGAATCAGGCCAAACTTACTGATATGGGTATACAAAATAGAAATTATGGAGCTCAATAAACAGATTGGCTTTAATAATTGTTTGGTTTTTCACTGAAACATGGAACCAAAGAATGGTAAGCTCCCAGGGTGGCAAGGACCAAATGGCCATGCTTAGTCACCAAAGACAAGGCAGGTGTGGTTAATGTAATGGAAAGCAAAACCAAAGTACTAATCAGAATGAGTTGACCTGTAGAGATTGTTGGTGTTAGCTAATTACCTTTGGTGCCAGTAGGTCTGAATTAGATGGGCAGTGTACTAAAATCTTATTTTACTATAGCAATTTAGTGCCATTTATATTTAGTGTGATTTGAATAGGCAGGAAAGCTCTGGGTCTGATGAGCAGATGTCTGACCTGAATCACAAAGAACCTTGGCCCTGCACCAATTCCTAGGCTTGAGCTAATTCACAAACCCAGAACCTCTTGAATAGAGGTAAAGCTAAGTTCTCCTGAGAAACAATCCTGATATACAGTCCAAAATTTATACTGTAAATCTTTCTCCTAAGCATCCCTAATTGCAGAGTGTGTGTTGTAGAGAGAAGAATAACCAAACTCTGTGGGTTTTGGATAATAAGGCACTGACTCTAAACTGACACTAATTCCTAGAGGACCACGACACTACCACAGTCCAGCAGTCAGAACAGGGGCACATGAAGGTCAAGTGTGTATTAGAGTTTAGACTCTAAACTCTAATTGCAAATTCTGTAGGTTCCTGAACTCACCCTGTGGTTATTTCTTCAGTTCTGACATAACACTGTTAGAATAGATATTCTATCAACCAGAGTCCCACATTGGTTTCCTGACTCTTGAAGTAAAGGTGATTATAGTAGAAAGGCCACAACTGCTTCTACTTACCAAATCAATCCCCTTACTAGCTTGCTTCCCTGATCTGACTGATACAGTTACTAACTCAGACCATTGTAATGTTTAGCTGGGGGTCAGTCACAATTCTTGGTATATACTGTGAAAGAGAAATATGAAATAAAGACTGGTGACTTCAGCAGCTGGCCAATCCAGATGGGCCTCAATCATCATTAATAATATTTACACTATTTTTAAAGAAGATCCATTATAAAATATCATCTTACAAATAAGTTGGACTTTATAGTTATAAAACTTCTATATTTGGTAACTCATGACTCAATGTCAGGTTGCATACATTTGTTTTGTAAATATAAAATTGAACATGAATGTATGGAATTTAACTTTGGACTTTTATTTTTCAGTTTCACTGGCAACTTTTCTTACCAAATAAAGTAGAAAATTCTGTTTGAATTTTCAGTTATTGAAATATGGTGACTTCCAAATATGATATATAGTTCAACAATTTTCAGAATTGAAGATGGTACAAAGAAGTTTAGAAAGGATATGTAGGATTAACAATGGCAGGCACTGGATTACTGATATGTTAGTGGCTGTATGGATAAATGGATTATTTGTTAAAAATACATAGCCAGATTCATAGTTCATAACCATACTAGTGGTGTCTCTCATTGTCTGCTCAACCACCAGCACCATATTAAGAATCTGTCCCATAGAGTGTAAACATAGAGCGGCCTTGGTCCCTGGTGACTTTCTGATTCCCATGAGTCGTTTGGAATTTTGGCTTCAGTATGGTTTCTGTGAGACTTCTATCCTTTATTTGTTTCAAAAAGTTGATTGCTTCCAATAAAAGTCGCTTGACTCTAAAAGTAACTAAGGATGCCCTAATTTTTCTAACACACAAATAGTAGCCTGGCTCCTTACCCTCTTTCGCAGATTATTATGGACTAAATGTTTGCATCCCTCTAAAATTCCATTCAGTCTTATAAGTTTTTTCATGTTGCCTTTTATTCTACCTAATAAGATGATAAATGACTTTTTTCTAATTAATTACATTCAAAATTTTCTCAGTGTTGAATCTGATATTAAAATTACTTGAGAAGGTCTGAGCAATGCCTGATGAAAAAGAAGCACCTGAAGCTGCTCTGAGCCCCTGCCCTGTGTGAGCCTGGCCAACTTGGAAAACCACATATAGGAACCCAGAAACACAACCGAGACACCCGAGAAGAAGAAAATATAGCAGAGGCATAAAGGAGAACAGTAGAGAAAACTGGACCTGACTGGACTTTGATGGAGGCCAGGCTCCATTTTACATTGGAATTCCTAAATATGGGTTGAAAAAAGGCCATAGCTTCAGATGCTACAATCAGTCTTTGAGATTCAATAAAATTCAGTAGATTAAATAATCCAGTTTTATTGTTTGGGTTAAGTTGATCCTACTCAACCTATTGACTTAATCCAGCTTGTTATGGAGAGGTGTGACCATCCAGGTGCTTGAAAGGGATTATTGTGTCCAACTAGTAGAAGAAGGTGCTGACACCTTTTTGACAAATGTTAATATTGAACTACAGTTGATTTCATTGCTAACTATTGCTGCAATTTAGGAAAAAAATAAAGGATGGTGTTGCCATTACTTACTTCTAGGAACCAAGTTCTTTCAGTGTGGACAACACATTCCAAAATGAATGCTCACCCCCAAAGCACTGATTCTATAATTACACCGATAGAAAGATACTGATGCAAAGAACCCTGCTTACCACACAGACCCTGCCAAATTTCCTGAAGCAAGCAAGATGTGAACTCACCAAGAAGTATGGTTATATTTTATCTGATATCACTGAAGAATTCTTCTAAATATTTAGCACTTTAATGGATCCAAGGCAGATTTTCTTTGGTTCTGCTCCTGAATGGGTGGTGAATAGATAAGAAAATCGTAAAGCCTACAGATGAGAATCGTCTCAAATATTATAGCTCATGAGTTCCCTGCCAAGAAAACAGTTATAAAAGTACTGGGAAAGGGATGGAAACATATGTATTTCTCATTGCATTTTCTTAATTTGTAGTTCTCCAGATGTTGATGTTAGTTTTCTGTGTAATCAGATCTTATTATTTCTAAAATTAAAATAAAAATGCAGTAAGCAAGACTGCACAGAGGAACTGAATCTGTGTGGGTTCTATCTCAATAAAATATAAAAACTCCCTGGTTTTCTGTCAAAGGAAGGACTATTTCTAGGCAATTTTTTCTTTTTTTTTTTTTAAAGATTTATTTATTTCTGCATACAAGAGCTGGGGCAGGCCAGAGTTGCGGGTGGTGAGAGGATTCACCAGACAAAGTGGGGAGCAGAACAAGCAGACTGACTGAAACACACTGCTGAGGGCAGCAGCGGGCGAGGCAGGAGAGGTCTGCTATGCTGTGTGGGTCCCCTCCCTGGCCAGTGGCAGGGATGGAACTCATGCTGCAGCAGCTGCGTTTTGCTTCATGGTGCATTGCTTAACCCACTGCGCCACCAGGGAGGCCCACTAGGCAATTTTTTCATAATTTTCTCATCCAAGTTTTGTCTTCTCTTTGTTCAAATCAGAATAAATGTGCAAGTGGAATGGGGTCAATTTGTAGACCTCAGTCTAAGTTGCTAATGAGCTGGTGGCTCATTATTACAATCAGTGGCCTCAAGGAAATTATGCTATCCAGTATCAAGAAGAAAGGGGTGTGATGACGGATTATAATCTGAGATGTGAGTTTAAGGTTTAAGACTAGAGAGTAACTTTTAAGTACTATGATTTTTATATTAGCAAAATTGAAACAAAATTCATTTATATATAGATATAAATGTAGATAGTAAATACAATATATTTAATATATATAGATAGTAAATATAGATTTATATATAGATAGTATATTATATATAGATAGTAATGATAAAGCCATTATCTCTTTTTCTTGAAGAAGCTAAGGATTCTAATTGATGTAATTTTATTTATTTCATAAATATTGGAGACTTCTGTCTTTCAGTCATTTGAGATGATTTTGGAAAATAATTGTTCAGTGGTTATATAAGCAGTAGAAACAATTGGTAATGTAAAAGTTAAATTTAGGGGCCTCCCTGGTGGCGCAGTGGGTTAAGCAACGCACTATGAAGCAAACCGCAACCACTGCAGCACGAGTTCGATCCCTGCTGCCGGCCAG